>BHDV01006289.1:33810-48655 GCA_005406045.1 Adoxophyes honmai | reverse complement strand
GCTGATGTCAGCGATCGAGCGCCCCGCGCCCCGCCCCGCGCGCCTGCGCCCTGCCTACTCGCGTGCCGATCACGTCGCCCTCCTTTGATATGGATTTTTAGTTCAGTGGCAGTCGCGGGCCGCGGCGACACGGCCGGCGCGCCCCACAGCCCGCTTCATTATTCACGATGCGTGTCGTTGCAATATTCAATACCACCTGATCGATACGACACGAATTACTCACCTCCTATCGCGGTAGTGATCGCATTCCCTTGCAACATAGTCGATTGCTGATTTGTTAGAGACATGAGGAGACGTTAATGATACGCATGCACGAGTCAAAGGTCAAGTACCTATCTACAGGTCGTTAAGCCACTGGCATGATGCAGGTCAGGTCCTGTGGCCGCGCGCTTGCGATCGATTAAGAGTTTTCTGTTTTCCTGTACAGTCGAGTTCATAAATATATGAGCAGACAAAAGCCAAATATGTAAACTTTTGCACCTTATTGTCAATGTCATGAAATCAAAATTTCACTCCTTCACTTTAAGATTTCAATCCTATTAAATAATCAAAAGATGCCTGTGGCCGTTTGTGTCATTCCAGTGCATTCACAAAAGGCCCCCAACTGATAGGTAGAGGGCGTACTTCACTATGACATAAATTATGTGATGTCACATAATGCATGAAGAACACAGCTACCTCTACCTACATGTTTTTTTTGCTTATAAAATTTGTCATTAGTTCGAAAATCTGTCACTAGATGGCGTTAAAATCGGTTTGTATGGAACCCTCAGTGCGTGAGGCAGTACTTGGCCGGTTTTATTTATTTGCCCCAGGGCCCTTGGTTACCTAGCTACGCCACTGATTCTCGCAAGTCTCAATATATTTTGACTCGTTTATGTTTAGTTTTAAGTTTTAGGTTAATGTGGGGTACCAAAGTAGCTCCAAATAGTCCAAATGATTCGTGTAATATTACACACGGTGCTGCTCGCCAGTTCTGTTACTTAAAAGAAAGAAGAAGAAAAAAGAACATTTATTTCAGACAACAGAGGTCCATAATCACATCACATTTACGTTAGTAAAACGAAACAAAAAACATTATAATTATTTAGGTGTCAGTGAAAAACTTAAACATGGCTTGACACGCTATCGCGTGTTTGTCTAGATTTTAATTTTGATGGTGGATGGAATGTGACTGCTGAAGAACTGGGAAGTTGACGAAATGGTAATATGGACGAAGTGAAACTAGATGTACCTTCTAATAAATAAATGGAATCTATATCTGGATCTCTAACGTTTTTTAACCTATTATGGTATCCCCTAATGTTTTTTGCCATAATGATCTTTTGTTCTAACGTTTATATGACCTATCTTTTACTGTCCTAACATCGAATGGATGATTTTTTTCCTATAATGTTTTATTTCCTAACGTCCCTTGCCATATAGATTATTGATCTTAACGTCGTGTGCCATAAAAATCAGTACGCCTAATGATCTTTTAACCTAATGATTATTTTTCATATTTTTGTACAGCCTGTACCTATTAGTTTGTTCTCTATTTGTACTAGGTACCTAACATTATTTGTCCTCAATATTTTTTTCCTAATTGTGATTAACACACTTATTTCTGCCTATTTTTCGTATCTGATAACAATTCGGTTCTGGCGCTTCGCCGGCCGCTGCCGCGGCCCGCGCGGCCCGCGCGGCTCGCTCGCTTTGCTCGCTCGGCTTGCGCGCTGTAGGGTCGCGGTTCAACCTAACTCTCCTCCTCGCTTCGCTCGTCGTCGTACCTGACTGGGCTCTGCCATAGACCTTATACGAGTATAATAAATTGTTATTCTAGAGAGAATAGGTTGCTATAAAACTCATTTGTCCGAAATATGTATTGGCTTTTGATCAGTACATCGGTAGGGCTACTGGTCAGTTAACTAAAGCTGGCACGTAAAAAAGACGTACGCATTGGGTTTGTGTAGTATCTGTGAATGAGCACGCGGCGTGACTTTGCACTGCATACGTATCATGAAAAGTTTACCCGATTTGATCAAAATTATTATTTTAAACATACAGTATAGCGAAATTACACAAGTGTGAGTACTGTGGACGTGCCAGCTTTAGTTAACTGACCTATAATGCCCATTAAGGCAACAACACTTAGGATAAATTACTTTAGGTGAAAGATTATTAGGGATTTCGAGAAATATGCAAAATGAAATTAGGGATATTAATAATTATGGTAAAAATGATTCGGGCAAATGAGATTTAGGGCAATAATTACAGTATGGAAAAAAACTGTTATGACAATTGATCGTTAGGGGTACCTAATGCCTATTAGGGCAAAACGGTTCGGTCATGTGATTTTAGGACAAACGATGTTAGAGATCGCGAGGGACACCCAAATAAATGTGTAGGGATAAAATTTTGTGGGGAAAGTCGCCAATAGGTATAGAGATCTCTCTTCAGACAGATGTTATGCCTGGGGACTGAAGTCCACAGAGCGGAGGTTGGAAGTTTATTATGTTGTACTCGTATCACATTCCACACTTCGTCCGCGCGAAGTAGGATCGTTTGGTTCGGCTATTCGACGAATGTGGCGCTGGGGCGCTACAGTTTCTTGTTGCTATTTAAATTTACGATTAGGTACTGGTTATTGCGATTAAATCAGAACCTATTTCAACTCAGAGTAGGTAATAAAAAGCTATGTCCACTCCACACCAGTGTGTTTTCGCGTTCACCTTGCGTCTTCCTCTGACGCATGCCCGTGCAACCACCAACCACAGCGCATGCCGCCAGCACGTCTTCATTGAGGGTGGATCTAGTTTCAGCGCATGCGCTGTGGTTGCACGGGCATGCGTTAAAGGAAGACGCAAGGTGAACGTGAAAGCGCACCGGTGTGGACAAAGCTAAAGAGGTTGAAGCATTATTTCCAAAATAAAAACTACAAATTCACGAACATAAATTTCGCGCCGTAGCCCTGTTTGGATCACACAAGTTTTCGACATCCGCCAACAACCAGCTTAAAGAAATACCTAACTGTAATGCACATGCCGGAACAGTGCATGTGGACTGCTGCTTTGCGCCAGGAGTAGCGGGTAAGACGATGGTAGCGATCCCGACGTACTCTGCACGAGCTCCTACCTGCCGGGGTTGTACCTTCCATGTCGGAACGCAACAGCGCACACACTGCTGCAATGCGGCAGGAGTAGCAGATGAAACGGAGGCACGGTGGTAGCGATCCCGACGTACAGTCGACCAAGAAATTGGTCTACCCCCTCAAGATCGATATTCATTTGAACCTAATGAAACAACAAGGTCGATTTCCCCTTGCCATAATATTATGACAGTGACAATGTCAGCCTTGTGATTATTTTGATGTCACAGAAACTTTTGTCAAAAGTGGTAAACCACTTTCTTGGTAGACCGTACCTCGCACGAGCTCCCACTTCCGGGGTTTTGCTCACTCCATGCGGGGACACAACGGTGCACTTCACGCACTAAGTATTGCTTTGCGCCAGCTTCTAGTATGTACCGGGGTTTTACCCATCATGCCAGAATATTATTTATTATTTTCTTGGTAGCTATAGATGTACTTAGTTCACACTAAAAGACCCCTAATGCCCGAATGCCCGTTGATGTCTTTCACTGTTTAATTAAAGGATATTTCAAAAACTATAGAAAGTGTTGTATTTAATGTAGCAACACATACCTTACGTGATTTTTGACTTTGTCGGGTTGGCTTTGTTTGTTTACCTTTTTTTAAGTATCTCGTCTCAAGTGTTGTCTGTCGTCTTTAGCGGATGAAATGGTAAGGTGTAAGTAATTCTAAACTGACACCACGTGGGGCAAGAAAATAACCGAACTTTACTTAGGTTCGATACAAAAATGTTATTTTCGGGAAAAGCTTTTTCTTCTTAAGAAATACGAATAAAGATGCGACCACACCAATGCTTAAAACTGTGACGTTACGGAATCGCAGTCATGCGTCGTATCCGCATCATTTCTGACGCATGCTCCACACACTGCTCAAAATACGCCGCCACATCGTGACGTTCTCCATATACCTACTTACGAAAGATTTTTGACATGAACCTACCAAACCGATGACAGTTTTTTAGGCAGCAGCGGTAGGTATGGAGTGCTTGGGTCAAAAACGGTGCAGATCATGTGCAGATACGAGGCGTCACTGCGATTCCGTATTGTAACCATTTTTTAAACAGCGGTGTGAGGAGCGTGCAGCAAAAACGGGACGCATACGATGCGTCACTGCGATTCCGTACGGTCAGCGTTTTTAAAGCATTGGTGCGGTCCCAACTTAACTCACGTCTTATAACGTCGCTTTTTCTGCCTTTTTATTGCCTTTAAATTAGGGCCAAAGAACTTAATGAAAACGATGATGAATGCGATAACGATTTCGTTTCCGAGTTATCGCAAAATTGTGTGGAAACTGTGACAGCGCCGCCAACGGAACGTGGCCACTGCCGTGGTCCATACAATTCCGCGATAACTCGCAAACGAAATCGTTATCGAATTCATCATCGTTTTCATTACACTAGACGCTGTGATGTCGTCCACTGGTGCAGCGTCGGCCACTGGGCTACGTTACTGACGTTACTTACCAAATTTTAACCGTTTAAGAGATTCCTTCTGTGAAGACGGTCTTGGCTGGGCCAACAGAATTTTACTACTTATCAGATGACTACATACACAGGGTGTCCAAAAAAATAGGCGTGAAGCGAAAGTCCAAAGATAGTAGACCACCCCTAGGGATAACTCTAGAGTTATCCGAATCACTCCCATGTATTTTCCGCAATTTTACGACTTAAATCTTACTTTCGAATTTTTTGAGACACCTTTATCTAGAAGGCATTATTAGCCACAGACGGATGAATTGTTGAGAATGAGACACATGCTTGATGTTATTATCCAAACTGATGAATTAGTGTGCCTTGCAAACACAAAATAAATTGTGGCCTGATCTGACACAATAATGTTAAAAAACCGACCAAGTGCGAGTCGGACTCCCGCATTGAGGGTTCAGTAAACGATACGTAAGAACGTAAGTATGTAAACGATACCGCGATGTAGCTTACAGCCATCGCATCGCCATCTAGTGACAGATTTTCGAACTAATGATAAATTTTAATTTTATTTATTAAAAAAAAACTACTTAATAGATTTTGTTCAAACCAATTTTCGTTGATAGTTTTTATAGTAATGTACATCATATATTTTTTTAGATTTATCACTCTTTTATTTTAGAAGTTAGAGGGGGGGGGGGCACAACATTTTCAACTTTGGAAGCGTCTGTCGCGCAAACTATTCACTTTAGAAAAATATGATGTTAGAAACCTCAACATCATTTTTAAAGAGCTATCCATAGATACCCCACACGTATGGGTTTGAAGAAAAAAATTTTTTTGAGTTTCAGTTCCATGTATGGGGAACCCTAAAAAATTATTGCTTTTTTTTAAATTTGTGTCACAATCTTAATGCGGTTCACAGAACACATCTACTCACCAAGTTTTATTAGTATAGTTCTCATAGTTTCGGAAAAAAGTGGCTGTGACATACGGACGGACGGACGGACAGACGGACAGACAGACATGACGAATCTATAAGGGTTTCGTTTTTTGCCATTTGGCTACGGAACCCTAAAAACATGTTGAATCCTAAAGTTAGTTAAAATTTTAAAATGTTAGAGGACATACCTACATTCATACATAAATACACTCACGCCTATGTTCCCAAAAGGGGTAGGCAGAGCACACAAAACGTGACATAGACAAAACCACGATTATAACTATTTTACGCTTCGCAGCCACTTCTAGCTTAATTTTAGGTTTGAAAAGAGATGGAAGAAGTATGGAAGCAGACCTAATCCTACTTCCTTAGTCGCCTCTTACGACATCTACGGAAAAATGGAGAGTTGTTATTCTAGACCCGACACCACACGAGATATATGTTTGAGGACGACTTTAAAAAAGAAGTTATTGAAGAAATTTTCTCCAAATCTTTTTTCAAAACTTACTCAGTTCATCAACTATAGGTACTCTGCAAAGTTAATTGAGCCAATACGGCATTATAGGTACTTAAAAATTATTCCAAAACAACAAAGTCTAAAAAATCGCTTGAAGAGATCACCCAAATAAAACATTTGAGTGATTGTTTACGTTTTGTTTTTTATGGTACTCTTGTGTCAGATCGGCCCACAGTCGAATTTGTGTCTGCAAGACACACGATCGCCAAGAAGCATGTATCTCACCACCATTTCATGCATCTGTGGCATTGGCCATCATTGTATTGTTTGATGATTGAATGTTTTTTCATATACCTATTTCAATTCAACTGATTACAGGCAAACAAACAATCATCTAAAACTGTTTAACTTTTATAATTGCTGTGTTTTCAGGGCTCGAGTCGAGTCGCGCGCGGAATAGACTAAGCCTGTCACTGTCTAACGAGAGAACTCAGACGACGACAGACAGTCCACCCGCCGCGGAGCCGACTCGCGCCTGGCGCAGCGCCTGCCTGCTGCTCCGGGGTGTAAAACAGAAAGACGGTCACAGTCATATTTTATTGACAACAGAACATAGGGTCCTCTGCGGGGTCGGGCCTGCGGCCGCCGACTCGATAAAATATAGGTTTCTTTCCTTAAGCTAGTCCTACGCTCGTAGGTGTAATGTAGATAGATACCGTTAACTCGTAGTCGAAATGCACAACGCTATTATGATATAATATTATAAATACTTTGGAATACAGATACAGTAGAAATTCGAACAGGTAGATATAGGCTACAATACCAAATGGATGTTGGTTTTGAACTTTATAATATACAAGATACAGGCGCGGCGGTGAGGCCGCTGGCACAGACACTACATGTACGAAGTACGATACATCGGTTACTTATTGCTTACACGTGTAATATATCATTCATATACATTAATATAATGACGTCAACAACTATGGAGATGATATTATTATCACATTCGTAGAAGCGCCTGCCGCGGCGCGGCGAGGCTGATGATGGGTGCCACCAGATACTTGACGAACTTCCTTACTAACATAAGTAGAATATATTTCAACGCTACCTCTATTGTCACTCATTACATAGAATAGATAAGCTTAGGTGCGGCGGGCGGCCGGGCTTTTAAAGCTTGTCCGGAGGTACTTACTCGATACGCTTCCAACCTTATATTTTCACAATTATATTATTTAATAATCTCAAATTTTGATACATTGTTGTATTAATTACGTATTTTATGAAAATATAGAGTACATTACATTTGTATATTGTATAACAATAGCAAACAATGATTGGACTCGTTTCGGCGGGTTGTCGTCCGAAGCTCGTATAATTATGTCCTATGCTAGAGGTGCGGCGACGGCCGGCGCCGGCCCCGGGGCTCCGTCGGCCGCGCCCGCGCCCGGGGCAGGGCAGGCGTCGCCACCGCGGGGCCGCGGCGCGGGCGCCTGCGCTCTGTCGGCGTCGGCCCGCGACTGCTGCCACACGACTCGACTAACAACCAAGCATAACAATGCTAACAAATGCTCCTATCGTAAAACTTTAATAAACACTCCGACGTAAGCTAAATCGATACATTATTGTTTGGACCGACTAACCGAACGCTAATACTGACGACTCGTGAGACGCAAAACCGTTTGAATGTCTTAAAAGTAAAGCAACAACTCCTGTGTTAAACTATGTTAAACATAAGAAAATAATTACAATTTATACAATTTGTCGTGGGTCATGAAAGATGACTAAGTAAAGAAGTAAATTAAATCTTATTATGTACAATGCGTATTTTACAAAATTAATCTATGCATTCATATCACCTGGAAAATTCGCAACGCGGGTCTAACCGGCTCATCACATAAGTATAAAACATAGGTAATTAAGTTAATAATTATTGCAACAAATAACTTAAATAAACTATCCTTTTTCACTACATCAGCGATCAGGCTAAAGAAACGAGGTTTCAGTGTATAGGTGTCCGAAATACGGGAGACACCTGTTCTACGTCATCTACTTGCGGATAATCGCTCTTCCAGCGGTCAGCGCTGAGCAACTATAACTGTCGAATTGTAGATATTCAAACAACTAATCGAATTTTATCAAGGTTTTTCAGTCAGGATTTTCCCCGGATTACCAAAGAAGTGTTAGAGTTTGTCCGGACTCGGCGCCGTGGTCGCTGGTGCCTAGTCGGAGTCGGAGTCGGAGGAGGGCGCGGCGGGCGCGGCGGGCGCGGGCGCCGGCGCGGGCGCGCGCTCCACGGCCGCCGCCGCCGCGTACGCCGGCGCCGCCTGCCCCGCCGAGCGCTCGATGCCCACGCTGCAACACACACGTCATCGTCAGAGCTCGTTCCCATCATGTCGGGCGTCGGCCCGATTTTTTATCGGGTAATAACGTAACGGTAAAACATTTTATATGAAGCTGTTCACATGCGCTCAACAATCCGATCCGACATAAAATGCCGGCCGTTTTGTCAGCCCGCACGCGATAAAAAATCGTGTCGGACCTGACCCCCTGTACCCCGCGCGTCGCGTTCGCGCATTTCACATTGTCGTGGCTGACGCCGACTGGTGTAAATAGAGGCCCCGACATCGATTAAAAACCGTCCCGACAGCCGGCTGGTGTGAAGTGAACACAGGCGCCGACACCCGATAAAAAATCGGCCCGACGTTTGGACTCGGGACTAAGAGGTTCTCACCATGTTGGCATGGTGAGAACCTCTTAGTCCTCACTTGACCGTACCGACGTGCCTCCCTGGCAACCAACGCGCGATACTTACACGTACTCGTGGCGCGCGAGGTACCGCACGTACTTCTCGGGCGGCTCGTCGCGGTCGTGGTTCTGCAGCGACACGGAGCGCACCGTGACGTGCGACACCTGCGTGGCCGGCATCGTGAACGACACGTGCGCCGCGCGCGCCAGCTCCGCCGGCACCTGGTCGTACGACGTCAGCGCCATGCGGCACACCAGGTTGTGCGTCGTGTACGCGCCTGGAACGACAAACCGACATCAGTCTGACCGTTATAGGGAGCTTCCTCCGTCCCCCCGTAGTCGTAGATCTCACCTTGACCCTCCTTCGGGAGCCGCGGCATGCGCCACACGAGCGCGCGGTGCTGGTGCTCGTACTTGGCCTGCCCCGACGTCACTTCGATCAGCGACTCGCTCAGCGTGTCGACGGCGCCCAGGAACCGCTCGATGCCCTTGATCTTGCCGGTGCGCCTGCATACCATAAGATAACTCATTAACAATTGGAGACACTCTTAAGTCATCATTAACCGCGTGGACAGAGATTGCGCTGTGCGTACCTGTGGGCAGACTTGACGGAGCCGTAGCGGTGGTGCTTCTCGACGCGGAACAGGTAGATCCAGGCCTCGGGGATGGGGAAGCGGATGGCCACGTCCTCGCACGGCACCTGCCCCAGCTTGCGCGACGCGAAGCCCGGCACCAGCACGTCGGCGCGCAGCTCCACCTGCGGCAGCCGCCACGTCACACGTCAACACGTTCAAGCTCTTTGCCTGCCTCCAGACATTTTGGCAACTTAATTGTGCTTGTGGCGGAAGCCACATATGTCATGCGTGCTGATAAGTTGATTTGATACAAGCACGCAAAATAAGTACAGATATAAGTCAGTCCACTAAAGCTGGCACGTTCACAGTACTCACACTTGTGCAATTTCGCTATAGTGTATGTTCAAAATTAATAATTTTGATCAAATCGGTCAGACTTTTCATGGTACGTATGCTGTGCAATGTCACGCCGCGTGCTAATTCATAGATACTACACAAATGCAATGCGTACGTCTGTTTTATGTGCCAGCTTTAGTTAACCGACCAGTAGATGTCTTAGTTTTAACTTTAGGTAAGTTTTGTAAATCAAATCAGATCATAACGGACTGGCGAAATAGTTTTATTAATTCTCATACGAAGACCATGGCTAAGCTCCGATCAAATTCCGGTTAGCCCCCGTAAAGTGCTCATTACCTTGTTCCCGGTGACGCACCACGAGGCCTTCAGTTGCAACGGCAACTCTCGGTTCTTTGGAGGACGCACGCGGAAGCGAAGCAGCTCGATGTAACACGCATCGGGCGGCTTGAACCTGCGATATAAAATATCCACGTTACACTGATACTATCGGATAATGTCTAGATGTCTACACGGTGTGGACGGATTAGTAGAAGGGGAACATTACTTGATGATCTGCGTGTTGTGGAATTCCTCGGGCACGACGCAGGCGTGGAACTCGGCGTCCTCGACGCGGATCCACTCCTCCGTGACGACGGGGATGATGTCGTGGCGGCCGACCACCTCCTTGCCCTGGCGCCGCATGTCGTTCACGCCCAGCTCGATGTCCGGCATGCCTGCAACGCGCACGTCGGTCAGTAGACTTAGCACAGCAACACGCGCGAGTTATTTCAATTAATGACGTCTCTAGTTAGACAGTGATAGGTATAGTCTAAATCGTGTGCATCTCCCCTCGCGCCCTGCACAGTACATATTACACGAATCTGTAGTACTTGGGAGTACATCCTTTTTAGATACAACGGCGTGATGCTTACAACAGAAACGGCGAACAAGGCGTTAACAGTGCGAATGACACCTGCATGAAGCTCTACTCGGGTAGGTAGTAAAATACTTGTTTAAAATCCCCAAATATTTTTAGTGTGATGGCTTCTTAAGGGAAAATTTAAAGAGATCACAGACATTCAGAAAAAAACGCTTCACTCACCGCTAAGAAAGCCGAGGAAGAAAAGGCGCACGCGCGCGATCTGCTTCTGAACAGCGCCGTCGGCGTCCTGCTCCACGTAGAGCTCGTCCACGGCCGTGACCTGCACCTCCTCCATCTTGTAGGCCAGCGCGCGGTCGCGGTGCGCCGCCAGCTTGAACAGCGCCTCCTCGATGCAGCACGAGAACTGCAGCACGTCCTCGTAGCTCAGCGAGCCCAGCTTGAACAGCTGCGACACCTGCGGCGCGTGCTCCACCGGCAGCCCCAGCTTGCGCAGGTCGGAGCCGAACTCCTTCACGCCGGCGTAGTCGCCCTGGATGGCGTACGCCGCGAACTGCGACAGCTTGTTCGTGATGCGCTCCGCCTTCGTCACCTGCCCCGGCCTGTGGAGACATGCCTGTGTCAGTAGGTTAGGTATGACGATTGTTGACTAAGCGTTTACATTGCCGAAAACTGTAGGTTAAGTCCAGTTCTACGCGAGGAGTATAAAAATTATCACTTGACTTGTCATGAGGTAAATCAACTTTCTTCCTTGATCAAAGATCTTACCTGACACCTGGCCGCTCTTTGTAGAAGACGTACTGCAGCTTCACCGTGAAGATCTTGCCGAAGGTGTCGAACTGCTGCGCGCCCACCTCGGACACGGAGTAGCAGGCCTGCAGCGGCAGCTCCTGGTACGGCTCCTTGTCGCCCGCCGCCTTGTACAGCTGCAGCACCGGCGCCTCGCCCGCCGTGCTCACGCGCACCCACACTTTCTTCCAGAACCTGAAACGAAAGTTAGAATTGTCAGCCGGGTGAACTTGCTAAAGCATCACTCGTACGAACCTTTACTCTACGAACCTCTGTCCGGTGATCTTCTTCTTGACAGGCTGGCGCAGCTGCATCTCCCAGCCGGGCCCGTCGTACTTGGTGCGCGGGAAGTCCTCGAGCGGCTGCGACATGTCGTCGTCGAACAGCGGCGTCGGGGGCGTCTCGCCGCCCGACCGCGCGCCCTCCGAGCCGCGCCGCGCTTCCTCTGCGCACGGAAACCAATCCAATACATCACACACTCCACATCCCGCAGACTGCTCAACGAAGGTTACATTCATGGTGCATACCGTGGAACTGCAAGGCGGGCTGCGCGTCCATGCCGCTGCGGTCGAAGGGGTTGGCGCGCGGCGACTCGGGCAGCGCCTGCGGCCGCGGCGGCGGCGCCAGCGCCGGCACCGCCGCGCCCTCGCCGCTCTCGCCGTCTTTCGGCCTAGTACAAGGGCGTATGGCTGATAAAATCTTAATAACAGGGAATACCTAACTAAGACAACATAAACAGGAGGAGGAAAATATGTTTCCCCAGATAAAGATAAGGCATATTTGTAAGTCGCATCTCTAATATATAAAACTGAATCGCAAAATGTGTTAGTAAGCGCATAATTTCCTATAAATTTCCAAAGGGACAGAAACGTAGAAATCTAACGTGCTTCCTTGGTGCTTTTCATCGACCAACAATCATGAAATTTGGCACATAGCAATGTCGCGCTTGTAGCACGTGTGTACTAGTAATAGGTACAGTAGGTATAGTCCACCTACATATATTTCACTTCGTGTAATAAAAAGTAAGTCGAAGGGTGCTCCCATCCCCATCTACCTACGCTAACCGACATGATGTACTGCAAGGCTTAGAAGAGACTTCTTAAGAAAACAGCACAAAAACCTGCAGCCTTATTTGCCTGAACGCACCAAAAATCTACATCATTAGGGTTCCGTACCTCAAAAGGAAAAACGGAACCCTTATAGGATCACTTTGTTGTCCGTCTGTCCGTCCGTCCGTCCGTCTGTCAAGACCCTTTTTCTCAGGAACGCGTGGAGGTATGAAGCTGAAATTTATAGCAATTACTCAGGTCTACTGTCCCTTGAAGCTGTGAAAAAATCAAACTTCTAAGCCAACGCAATCAAAAGATACAGCCATTTATGCCGCAAATTTTCGACACTTGCAAGGGAATCAAAACCTACACTACAGGGTGCTTCCCGTGAACTCAGAATCTTGAAATTTGGTACGAAGCAACGTCTTACAGCATAGATAAAGGAAAAATTACGAAAACCATATAAAATTTTAGTTACATCACATAACATATATTTTTTTAATAATTTTAAACTTATTGAAAATTACCGGATAACTCACGTTAAATAAATCCCATTCCATAAATACTACCCATTTCCTCATTAACGCGTAGAGGTATTAAATTGAAATTCATACCAAATACTCAGGTCTATAATACCTTTAAGCGGTAACAAAATCAAACTTCTATGTCAACGCAATCAAAAGAAACAGCAATTTAAGCTGCATATTTTGAAACTCTCCCCGTGTGGTGCCGGGTTAGAATAGCACCTCCCCCTTTCTTCCCGTGGGTGTCGTAAGAGTCGACTCTGGGAAAGGGTTAGTGTATTGTGGGCGATGGGCTAGCAACCTGTCACTGCAATATCACGTTTAACCAGCTGTTTATCCTGAAATTGCTAAACGTGGCACTGAATTTTAGAATTCATGTGCTCTGCCTACCCCTCTTGGGAATACAGGCGTGAGAATATGTATGTATGTATGTATGTATTTTGAAACTCGCAAGTACTCGCAAGAGAATCAAAACCTAAAGGGTACTTCCAGTCGACCTAGAATCTTGAAATTTGGCATGAAGCAACGTTTTATAGCACACATAAAGGAAAAATTCCGCAAACCTTAAATTTTTAGTTACATTACAAAATATATATTTTTTAATAAATATAAACTTATTACTTTTTTCCTCATGAACGCGTAGAGCTATCTATAATAAAAATACCATAGTTATGACTCGATTGTCGTAATGAACGAACTTTGTAAACCTTGCAGGTTTGTACGGAACCCTCGGTGCGCGAGTCCGACTCGCACTTGGCCGGTTTTTTTTTTAATTTGACAGTTGAAACCATAAAATAATCGCTTTGAAATGTTTGAAACGCGGTTTGTGATTTAGTTAGTGTGTTTGTTGTGCTTTAGTTAGACAATAGCGCTTCTGGACTTAGTAAGCAAACCTGATGAACAGCGAGAAGGTGTCGTCGGCCGAGTCGCGCGAGCCCTGCGAGGCGAGGCGCGGCGTGGCGGCGGGCGCGGGCGGCGCGCTCATGCTCAGGAACGGGTCGAACGCCTCCGCCTCGAAGCCCGACGCGGCGCCGCCGGCGCTGTCGTCGCCCCACGCGCCTGCGCAGACACACGACCATCATTACCATACTTGTTAAAACAAAAAGCATTTAACGTGATCATTAAAAAACATTGAATATTTACCCGAGTTGAGTTCCTTGGCCGCCGTGGAATCGAACTTTGCAGAAAAAGCGTCAAACGCGTCTTGGGACTCGGGAAAGGCATCTTGCGCCATCGCCTCGGGCGCGTCGTCCCAGCCCGCCGCGGCGGCGGGGGCGGCGTCCCAGCCCGCGGCCGCGGGCGCCGCGTCCCAGCCGGCGGCGGCCGCGGGCGCGCCCTGCTCCATGCCGAAGCTGTCGGCCTCCTCTGTCGCGAAGGCGTCGGTCGGCGCCGTCGCAAAAATATTGTTGGGCGATGGTTCGAAACTCTCAGTCGTATTATGCTCGGTGCCTGCGTTATCCACGACTCCGAACGTATCATTCTGTGTCGAGAATAATGGTTGCGCTCCAAAAATGCCGGTGTTCGCGGTCGCGAAGGGAGATGTGGTGTCTGAGAACGCTGCGCTCTCGAACGGGTTCATCTCCTCGTCCTTGGGTTCGTTTGACGAAAAGTTGTCATTGATGACGTCGGCGAAAGGCGACGTGTTGGATTGGGGCTGCGGGGCGTCGGGCGGCGGCTCCGAGCAGTCCATGGGCGCCTCCGCGACCGGAGCTGCGGCGGGCTCGCCGGCCGGGCCGTCCGTCGACGACGGCGCTGCCGTGGCGACCGCGCTCGGTGATTGTTTTGGAATCTCGGCACTCACACTTGTCGGTATATCATCCACAATATCATCACTCAAGAAATCTATCTGTTTCTCTTCCCTTTTGGGTGCAGAGTATAGACTCAAAATAGCTTCTTTCGTCGGTTTCACCGTCACAGGGACCGGAGCATCAAAGAGATTGATGTCATCCGTGGGCGGCTGCGGCTGCGCGGGCGGCTGCGGCACGGGCGGC
>BHDV01006289.1:0-29336 GCA_005406045.1 Adoxophyes honmai | reverse complement strand
CGGGCCCTGCTTGTTGCTTGCCAATCTTGCCATTGATATTGGTTTAACCTACACACCCCCTGTGTAAGAACATAATAAGACACAATATACTAAAGTCAGAAAAAAACGATCGAAAAGGTTTTAGTCATATACCCAAAAAGAAACAAAAAAGGCATTTCCTTCACTTACCTACATTTAAATTTCATGACTTAGAAACTCCAATCTCATGATGTTTAAAGAAGGTTAATAGCTGAGATGCATCTGAAATACCTGCCTATCTTTGTTTTTTATTATCTACCTAGGTACTTCAATAATTGGCTATTAACCCTTAACCTTTGTCATATCAATGGACAGAAGAGATGCGATTATTTTTATGACTCTTTTTCGTTTCATTGGCTTAATTTGTTGCCCAATTACTCACAATCAGTAAAGCAAGTGTTTTCCGTTCCCGGATCGGATGGAGCTTTGCAATGTACCTACAATGTGCAATGGTAGGGATAGGGACTAGGGAGTAAACAAATGAAGATACCTAGGGACCTAGCTACTACAGAAAATGGGGCTTTATTGCGGTTTAATATCTGATCAATTTAATTGTTTATCATGAAGTTAGTGCGCGTTTTTACTTGATTAAAAAATAATTTGTTTCAGTTGATTCATAATTGATCAATTTACATGTAAGTGCCTAATTGCCGCTCAGAGATAAGGATTTATCTGAGGTCCCCGGCATCTAACGTGGCAACTGTGGCAAGGTGTAGAGCTAGTGGGGGTAAGTTCCCGGATCGCTTTTTCCACGAAAATCCTGCCACGTGAAATCACGTGGGTGTCGAAAGAGGCGACTCTGGGAAAGGGTTAGTTAGAGTATTGTAGGCTAGCACCTGTCGCTACAATATCACGAAATCCCGGGGACTAATGTAGGTACAGTCAAAGAATTTGATAACTGTGCCACTTTGTACCTTTTCACAAGAAATTTCACTGCGACATACCATACTATCTCCTACTAATCAAAGCAATATGAAACTCACTATGAAAAGGTTCAAAGTGGCACAAATATCAATTTCCTTGACTGTACACGCTTTTTTCATTTAGAAAAAATGATATAATCATGTTTAACCATGGTTTGAATGCTACCTTAAGTAAGTGCAGAATTGCAGATTTTTTATTTTATTTTGACTTTGAACGACACTGAATATTAAGTACAGGGTGGTCGGAAATTGACCGAAAATATTATAATCCAAGGTCGCGTATACGCGTCTGAAAACACCCGAATTTTTTTTCCTGAAAATGTTACTTACTCAACTTCACAGATAAAACTTCATAGGGGTTTTTAAACGCGTATCCGACCACTAGTTAAATTTTTCACGGTCAATTTCCGGCCACGCTGTAAACATTTTAATCGAATAAAAGCATACACTAATTTCATGGTTAAAATTACAAGCGTGGACAGTTTCAGCATGAGTCGGTAAACTGATTACTATGGAGAGTGATCCCGTCATAATGCGCGGCTTCGCCCACGCCGCGACCCTCAACTTTGGGACCAGAAGGGACCCAATTACGAAAAAGTTTAACTTAGTTAGCATGTTTGTTACGTGTCATACCATACGTGGGCACTCCAGTCATAACTCTGATTACGTATAATCAAATCAAAATTTAAGATCAAGTTTGCGCTTAGCTGAGTTTAGTTACACCTACCTATCTACTGCTCCTGTTGAAACTGCGTCGTTATGATGTCGGTCGAAGAAGATTACGTCAAATGTCCTTGTCGAAGGTCTCTAATAGATAGATCTCTCTCCAGGCAGATGTTGTGCTTGGGGACCGAAGTCCACAGACAGAAAGTTGGAAGTTGTATTTAAGCCACGGATACATTAGGGGAGAAATGTGCCGCGACACGTGTCACGCGACATGTCGAGTGATGCAGCGCGACGTCGCCGGACTTCGCTCGACATGTCGCGCGACACGTGTTTATACGCGGATATAAGTCGCGCGACATGTCAAGCGAAGTCCGGGTCCGGCGACGTCGCGCTACATCGCTCGACATGCCGCGCGACACGTGTCGCGGCACATTTTGTCCCCTAATGTATCTTTGGCTTTATAGGTACAACTGATCATCGAAACTTCGTTAGCGCGTGATGTAGGATCCTTTAGTTTGGCTACTCGACGAATGTGGCGCTGGGGCGCTACAGAAATAACAGGTATGCCATGTACGGGCGCATCGCCAGTGGGTAGAAAATTAATTAAATTAATTAACATCACCTTTTAGGTTATTATGCCCTGTGTTTTTCCTACTTTACGTCCCGTACGCAAGTCCCGTTAGTCTGCGCGTGCGCACCTGCAATTGTTCGACATTACGATGCTAAACGGTTGACTAAGGGCCGAAATACAAAAAAAATGGGCAACATTGTCAGGTATTTATATTTTTTTACATGAAACTTCCGTGAAAAAATATCACACTGGTTTTCAGACGCGTACCTATCTATACTCGACTACTGGTTAAAATTATTTGCGGTCAATTTCCGGCCACCCTGTATACATACATACATACATAGTAATAGTAAGTATTACATACAATCACGCCTGTGTTCCCAAATGGGGTAGGCAGAGCATACGAAACCTGACATAGACAAAAAAACCATGATTATGACTATATCACGCTATGCAGCCACTTCTAGCAAAGTTTTAGGTTTGCAAAGATGGAAGAGGTAGAATAGTGACAGGTTGCTAGCCTCTCGCCTAAAACATACCAAAACCTAAACCTATTTCCTTAGTCTGTCTGTTATACCCTATACACTGACCTTAAAATTAATCATTGATTTGTAAGATGCCTAAAGCTGCGTACTGACCAACGTTACGAGGCGTAATGTAACATGTTACACGGCGAGCATTCGTGCAGTCAGTACGCCGTGTTACGGGGAAACCGGCGAGCCACGAGCCGCTCGTTGCTCGCTTTGAGCGCTCCACCCGGCTGTCGGTTTTTGGCGAATCCTTTGACTGTTACGCAATTCAGTCAGTACGCTGTTGCGCGTCGTCGCGAGCGCATTCGTTGTGTCGCACGTCGCGAGTTATTACCACCTTGTCCCTCGTAAATATTTCGTCTTGAAACATGGAGCGGAGTAAAGAAAAAACTATGTATTTAATAGAAAAATACAAGGAAGAACCACTGTTGTTGAACCCAGCTCTTTTAATGCTCCAATAAGTGCTTCGCTGACCTCTTTTACTATAAATCCTATTCGTTGTTTTGATATCTTGAAAAGATTATTGCATACTGGTGTAGGAATCTCCTGTAGCATAGAAACGAAGCGTAAGTGCTAATCGTTCCGTGACACTGATTGCTTTTCTATAATTTGTGTCCTTTTATTCACTTCTGGTCCAATTAAATTCAAAAGTTCTTCAAAATCAATCCGAGACATGCGTATAAAGTTTTTGTACTGTCCAGTAATCATTTGATTTTTAATAATGCCATCAATCCTGTCCCACCACAAACACTTCTGTTTTTATATAAGTTAGAAGTCCAGTAACGTTTTTTCTTTTTTTTCATTTGGATGAGACAATTACTCAATAAAATCAATGAAACTAAACACACGTCCTCGCTGTCGGCCATCTTGAGCGAACTGGCGCGAGCAGCGGAGCACAGAGTTTTGACGAGCATGTTACGCCGGTTTTTAAACACAGCGAACATGCTCGATGCGTAACATGCTCGTTGCGAATGTTACATTACGCCTCGTAACGTTGGTCAGTACGCAGCTTTACGTTTAAACCTGAACTAAGTATAAGTTTTAGTCATAAATATTATTATATATAATATCATTGTGCATTTAGGCAGCTAAAATAGACTGACATAGTGACTACCAGCCAAAAGTAATTTTAGTAAATTATGTGAAGTTGGATTTTATAACGAATAAATTTCTAAATGTGCATTATAAAGCTTACTTAGATAGGTTTAGTTAAAATGAGAACTTAAGAATACTCATTGGTCAAGGTTTCAAACATTCCATTTTTTTACAATAAGTCAACATCAGATATAAGTTTTAATAGTGTACACAACAATGGACTTAAAACTAGTTCTTCACTTTACCGAAGAACAATATATTTATTTTGTTTACATACATATATATATCGAAAATGCAGCAACAAAAAATCGTTACGGTAAAGTGTAGAGCCAGTGCCAATATTAGGCTGAGGCTGCAACAACACGCGACGCAATAGTTATTTATTACACGAGTGCGGAAAGTAGATCATTCTCATCGAGTACTGATAATCCTAAACACATATACGAGCAGTTGTACTACCGCTAATAAAGGATTACTTTCTGTACTTCAATCTATATCAATAGGTAGACCACTTGTTGACTTGCTTCCACAAAGTGTGCAAATGGGTGTTAGAAATATTCACAATAAATTTGTGTGGAAATTACTAACTCTCTTCAAGTAAGAATCCTATGATAATCATTAAGATATATAGATAATAATGAATATTGGTGATTAGGACTGATTGTCAAATTTGAACTTTATTTTGTACAGTCAAAATTTGACGTGGCCTTAGGTAATATGGAAGTGGAAGTGCAGTTTATGTAGATGCTTTTTTCACTGTCACCTCACTTGGCCGAAAGTGCACGTAAAGCAAGTTTATCCGAGTATATTTCTACATGTCGCGAAGCGAAGTGTAACCTCAGCCTAACTGACGAGATGTCATTGTTTTCTTTTTTGTTTTAGATTAATAAAGGTTTACAGTAGTTCCAATTGCACGCCAGTTGTTAAAATAGTACGTTGTAGGTACATATGCGTTATACTGTTGCTTGTTATGTATATCTGGTGCTGACTGTACTTTAAGTTATTGTTCTACAGGTGTCCTAAAGTAATTCAGATTTTTAGACAGATTTCGTTTGCAAATTCAACATAGTTTAAAGTGACAACTAGTTACTTAGTTAAATTAAGTGGTGCTTGTATTGGGGCGTTTTTAAGAAAGTTGTTCAGAATTTGATAAAATAAATCTGGAAAAAACCGGTCCTGGTGAAAATGTCAATTGTTACTCTTTTCTTCTTATACGCTCTGCGTACGAGTCTGTTGAATAACGTTAGCATAACTGAAGAGTTACAAGAATAGTTAGAAACATAGAAGTGACAAATTCTGAACATTTTTTTTTTTGAAAACGCCGAAAAATAATTGTTAATGCAAACCCCTGTTGTAAATTTCCGAATTATTTGGTGACCCTGTATATTTATTAAAAGACTGACTGACGGAAGTCTCTCCTAGGTATGTATAGTATCGAACTAATTGTTTCCTGGCCCACTATAGAACCTACAGTGAACGTTATAGGTAGTGATAGTGACATTGCACTGTTTGACAAAAGAGATATATGTATATTACGTTTATTGTGACAACATTCTGTGTGGTTTAGAATAAGACGTCTCCATTTCTTCCATGGATGTCGTAAGAGGCGACTAAGGACATAGGTTAAGGTATACTTTAGGCGACAGGCTAGCAACCTGTCACTATTGTACCTGCCACCTCAAAACCTAAATAAAATATTATGCTAGAAGTGGGCACAAAACGAGAAATAGTCATCGTTTTATCTATGCAGCGTTTTGTGTGCTCTGCCTACCCCGTTTGGGAATACAGGTGTGATTGTATGTATGTTCTGCGATGGATCTGGAAACAATTGGTTCGACCTTATGTTACGGCCGTGCCCTCCGGGGCAAAGACAATTATATTTTTACAATTTATTTTACCGACGAGTACCTACTGTGGCTGTGACCTCGGATGGAGATATTGTGAAAGAGTTACAGATGTGCAAGTTACGGAAAGTTTCCAAAATTGTTGGAAAGTTCCTGGGAATTTCAGGAAAGTTTCACAAGAAACTGGAAATTTTAATTTAAGAAACGGGAAGTTTCGGGAAGTTTCTGAAAATTTCCCATGCGGCATTCCGCAGTTTTGGAAAGTTTCCTTTGGCGCATCAGTACATAGAAAGGATAAAGATTTTTATATCGAAATCAATAATTCTAAGATTTCTAAGTCAATGCCATAAGGTAAAGTCATTTTGTTAAATAAATATTTTAAATTTTTCGCTGTGTTTTACTACTTCTGTGATTAGTACCTTTTCATCATAGGACCATCCTCCGATCTGCTTCCTCGATCTAAATTATATTCATTCATATTCATATTCATTTAATAGGCAAAATCCAAGTACACACATAATTACAATTAGGTACAGGAACCCTAGCAGGGTATAGCCAGTTATAATACTTACATCTAGGTACATACATTCAATGGATCAATCCACCATACTAAACTATACAATTCTGAGATCCCACTAGGTAGGTAAATTTCGTTTATTTTACTCCTCTAGAAACTCCGTTATTGAATAATAACATTTTTCTAAAAGCATTTTTTTAAGTTGGTTTATAAATAATTTATCATTTTGTGTATTTTTGATATTGATTGGCAGTTTATTATACATTTTTATAGATCTATAGTATATTACTATACTACTACTATTTTTGTAAATTTCCAGAATTGGTTCAGGCAAGGTAAGTTTATGGGTTCGACGTGCGCTAGTAGAAAAACTAAATAATTGAAATTATACACGTAAGTAAGTTTTATTGGAACATGGTTTGTTTTAATATGAAAGAAAAAATACATAATATGTAGGGAAGACTCCAATAGAGAGATCTCTAATTTTCCATACAATGTTACGCCTGGAGGCCGAAGTCCACAGTGAGAAAGTTGGAATTTGTATATGTGTGTCCGACTAACGAAACACCGTTAGCACAATGTAAAACACTTTTTAACAGTTGATGACGTAGATGATATGTTTGTGCTTGTAGATGATGTTTGTTGTTTGTCGAGTAGACTCATGTCGGTCGCTATAACGCGGCCGAAACGTCGAGTATTTTTTTAGTCCCGATAGATTAATTCCCACGTACCTAGTAATGATATTATGTTTGTAAAAGTTCTACTACTCGATGATAGACAGCGCTAGGGGTCGCTACACATATTTAAAAAAATCCCGTAAGTATAAGCAACCACGGGAAATGTCAAACGATCTTAATCGATTTTTTTATCTCGGACTAGTGGATACTAGTACCCATGGGAATGAATCGCCTTTTTTTCATCAAAATCGTACTAATAAAAAAACATCCTGTTTGGATGTTTGGATGTTTGTTACTCTTTAACGCAAAAACTACTAAATGGATTTTAATGAAACTTTACAGTAATGTAGCCTATACATCAGAATAGCACATAGGCTAAAATTTATAAAGATTTTGTTTGAATTTTCCAAAATATGACGACAGGAAAAATAGTAGGTAGGATTCCGCAATTTTCAACGTAAAAAGCTACAAAATTGGCATGCGGGCTGTGATTAACAAGATCTCTTCTGTGTTACCCCAAATTTAACGCGAGCGTAGCCACGGGCAAAAGCTAGTGTATTCATAAAAATAAATATCATCCAGCCAGGATCATAGCTACCATTACCATGGGTTGTGACCGTACTCGCTAGCGACTGTGTAATTAATGGAAAATGGATAATTTTACTTCCACAAGTTACCGCTAGCGGCGATGTTGTAGTCTCCATAGTAATCGTTTACGTCGCTAGCGAGTACGATCACTGTAAACTCATAGTAAGGTAAACGTCCCTGTGCTCGACACTGACCCAATACTTGGAACTTGCAACCTTATGTCATAGTAAGACAGGTGACAGATGGGTGTCATCTATTGGGCGTTGAGGCGTCGAGCATTAGTACTTTGACCTTAATACACAACTATTATAAGTATGCCTTTACTAACGTCGATTTCATCGACTGTACTATTTAAGGATGCTCACATTGGATGGGACCGCCGTTGTACGAGAAAAAATTAAAAACAGTTATTTTCAAACGTATATTTCTATCGCTTAGCGATCTATCGTTATAAATAAATAAAACATTAACGCCTACTTACACGAATAAGTTCCAAAATCCTTAATAACAAGTGACAGTTACAGAACTTATGTATAACTACACAATAAATTATGAAAAACAATTTTGAATCATTTAAAATGATTTAATGGAGACTCCGAGTCAATACTAACAAGTAAAAATATTCAACAGAATAAATACATTTTTTATTAATTAAAGAAACAAATGTAATTTTACTCAAAACTCTTGGAATGCAACGAGTTACAGCTAAACTCTAGAAAATAAACCGAATATAAAATATAATCAGCGCGTTGAACGTTTTTTTTTTTCTCAATAATATTTTGTTAAGAGTAATCACACGGTATACATATATGTTTATAATTGTACGTACATGCATACAAAAATAGATAAATAGAGTCACATCTACATATAGACAGCTTAAGTATATTTTGAAAGGGATATTTTTTATTTGATCCTGTCGTTACACCAGCTACATTATTTTGCATTTCTTAAAGCTCAAAATCTGTTTCATGAAACCCCAAATCCTAAAGATAATCGTGAGGTTTCCTGAAAGAGAAATGAACGTTCATAAAACTTTGATCTGAAATATTGTTTCGCATCTATCGCTACATACAATGGCACATGAGAACACGATACTTTTAAATACAAGCTCTTTTCAAAAACCACGATTATTTAGAGTATTTTACTAGCTACCCAATCAAGACGAATACAAGTCGAAACGTAGCACTAGGCCTTGAGCGAAATTCTGTTTCACTCGTAAACAAACGAGATGGAATTTCACTCGCTTCGCTTTTCACTTCGCTTTGTACGCGTCTTGGCTAGGATGTAGTATATAACGAACACAACTCAGGGGCCTTAAGTAGATCCACTTCAGTATACATCAACACTACAAACTCGTACACAACATTAAATAGATCTATTAAAATACATCGCTTACTTAAACACTTATTTTTACAACGTCTACAAACCACTAAAACAGCGTAAAAAGTTTTCGGAATACATAATATGTATTAATATTAATTAACTGGTCAAGAAATCCATTTTTATATTACGTAATCAAAGTTCGTCAATAGTATTTTAATTTTATCATAAGTTTTTGACAGATAACATGTAACACTCATAAATACACGTTACTAGATAGCAGACCGAAAGTCCAGCTTTTTAGACAAATGACGTTCTACTTTCCAATAAAATTCATAACGATAAAAACGCTCGGAGAATATAATCGTATTGTACTGTATAAGACTGCCGTATATCGACAAAATGACAGAGCAGATCCAAATTTTACTGACTAAGAATTACATTTCTTTCTATAAGCGCCGTTAATAGAACTATGTAAAGTCCAATCCAATGATGGCGATTATAGTCCGCATTGATTGTCATTATTAAGTATTTATCTTCTTTAGTAGAATTTATTATCTTGATCATTATCGGAGGAAATATACTTCCACAAACATTTACGTACATTTACAATTGTTTCATTGCACGAAGTCTTTTAAACAAACTATTTTGGAAACAATTAAAGTTTTTAGTTACGTTTTATTATTATGCTGGAAACATTCTAAACAGAACATCGTTTACTTCGTGCGCTTGTTCAAATACTTCCTCGTGTTTAGGAATGATTTTGAACGGTGTCAACTAGCATTCTAAGTGACATAGTTCACTTTGGAACAAAACTTTGATCACTCGATACAAATGTACTTTAACATTAGAAAATTATAAATAGCACTTTAACGCTGTTAAAATGTTGCACCAAAACATCTACCACTCGATTGTGAGACAAATACTGGTCGAAATTCTAATGCATTTGAATTATTGTCCTCGCACTTAATTCTCAATGTGTGAACACAACGCTAACTTCATTATCATTACAAATGATTCATTACTCACTGACAACCATTTCAGAAACTCTTTATCAAGACTAGTTCCTAAAGTCAAAATAGCACGAGCGAAATTATATCGCTCGCTTAAGCGCCAAAACTACATGTGAAAGAAAGAACAGCTGGCGGCGCTGTCTCAAGTTTCCATACGATTTTGCGATAACTCGCAAACGAATTCGATATCGAGTTGATCGCCGTTTTCAAGATAGGTACTAGAAGCTCTGCAATTCGCTCATGTAGGAAAAACGTTAGATACGGCTAACAGTACAGAAATCTCATGCCACGACTTCTCTTTACGAAGGTATGACCAAATCGTTCCTGCGTACATCCAAAACCAAATAATAATGATATGAGCATCTTGATATGTCGTTCCTTTTCATACCTTCCGTCAATCATTCAAGTGTAAGTTACTACGCTGAAGCTTGGTCGTCAGTATGTAATGTGTACTACAGGCTACGGTTCTAGAAGTGTACATAATTGGTAGTAAATATGCCGAGTTGTTTTATCTGTGGTAAGAAACACTTACATATAGCGAACAAACTAAACGCAGTTTGTCGCTGCGTGCGTGACTTTGTAAACGAAGACGCGATCGGCGTCTTAGCACAGCAAGGTGCGAGCAAAGATACGGGCGAAATAGGCTGTGCGTAGGTCGTCTCGCACGTGTTGGTTTGCTAAGCCAACTGAAAAGACTAACAGGCGACATCTGCGAACGAGTATAAATTAAAAAAAAAAAATGTGCAGTCAGGGAAATTTGATGTTTAGCAGGTTGAGATACTTTTAAAATTGGCCTGATTACTGTTTCCAACCAGTTGCATGGCATAAATACTCAATATTAAACTTCATGGTGAAGTTTAGTATGTCCTATAATGCGAACAAATTATGAAGGCGGTCAACCTGCTAAACATTCAATTTCCCTGACTGTACATAGAAATGAGTGCCACTCTTTTCGTTACGACTTGACACACAAATATTGTTGATACAATAAGTGGAGGATTCAAAAGGTTAATGAGACCGCTTATAAAGCGAGGGTTTTCTTCAAATAAAATGTTCTGACGTTCCTCACGGATCGCGTACGGGATCCCGGTCTTACAGTCCACGCTACCCGATTGTTCGAAATACGACCATATCCGAAGTGTTTAAAGTGCATTATACCGCGTTGCAACAGTCGTGGCCGTTTGTGCTAGCAGGTTTCGCCGTGGACGTTCAGTGTTCGACCTTTTCTAGGTCGGTGAGCTCTTGGGTGTTGTTGCCGTCCCGTTCGGTCTGCAGACGCGACTTCTCGATGTCGTCTTGCGACAGCGTCGCCACGATGATAGCGCCGAGCGCGTCGCACACGACGTTGATCGTTGTGCGGAATCGGTCGCTGAAATAACATAAAGAATACAGATAATGTTTGTTGGTATTTTTATTTACTAGAAGACCAATTGGTTTTCAAAAACGTTTAAGTCTTTTTGGTACCTAATCATCCTGATAATTTAAAAAACTGAATGGAATAGTGTTTATAATGTAAAAAAGCACTACAACGCACTATAAGCTGTATCTGTGTGGTGTCCGTATATCATGAATAACATTTCTTCATTCCGTCCGTGGGTGCCGTAAGAGACGACTAAGGAAATAACTTTAGGTAGGTATGCTTTAGGCAAGGCTAGCGACCTATCACTATTATGCCTTTTTCATCTGTTTTCAAATTACGGCTACATCGTGAAAGTCATTATTTTGTTTGAAGTTTTCGTGTGCTTAGCGTACACCATTTGGAAACAGACGCTATTGTTTGTATGTGGATGATATGGTAAACTGGTAGATCAAATGTACTGAACGACAAAGAAACAGTATGTACTCACAAGATGAAAAATACGGATACCCGAACAGATTCGTGCGGACAGAGCGGTGGCGCACTGCTTTTGGCAGCCTTCGCCACAGCTCCAAGATTGGTTAGGGACTACCCCAAAAGATGTCGAGCTAAACTCGATTTAAGGCGTCGATGATAACTCCCCTATTTTTCGTTATAAGTCCCAAAACATGTCAAACTAAACTCGATCTCTCGAGCGAGTCTCACTGGTTTCATGATCAAACTTACAGGAGCCAGTCGACCGCGAGGATCAAGGAGACGTCCTCAGCGGGCAGGTTGACGGTGTCCAGCACCATCACCATGGTGACCAGCCCGGCCTGCGGGATCCCCGCCGCGCCTATGCTCGCCGCCGTCGCCGTCACGCTGCCAAAGGATACACGTTGATTTGCTTTACAAAAAGTATCAAACTTCTCCAAAAACAACAGAACAAGGGTCTCCCCATGCAACCTTCGAGGTAGAGTTATCAATGGTTGACAGAAAAAGGTTTTATGTCTAAGCAAATAGTCCAAACTAGACGCCGACTTAATACAGTGTTTGCCAAATTATGTTCTGCTGGGGTCCTGTAATTTATACACTGCTCTATGGTGGCCCACTCAATACTTTCAAACCCAGGTTGTTCCCGTTAGGTAAAATAGATCATACAGGTACTGATGGCCACGGGTGATGCACAGTTTGGGAAACGCAGACTTAATGTGTTACTGCTACTGCTAATTAGATACTGTATTCAATTAAGCAACAAAGGCGTCTTTCGCGAGCCAGTTCTCTATCAAGAGTTCTTTCCTGTCACTTCTTCCATAGTTCTCCTGTTACTAGAATAACCAGCCGGTTTATCGTGACAGGGCGCGAGTAGAGTTGCGCGCAAGATGGACTATACCCGTCCCTGTCTAACTAGAGATGTCAGAAAGTTACAGGCAGTTTATCCCGCTCGCGAAATGACTCACGCGTGTTGCTGGGCTAAACCAACTGGTTATTGACATTAAGACATAAACTTCATTGACACCCAAAAACATCCGCAGTTAGATAGGTACAATCTTCCGCTACAAACAGTCAGTAACATTTTGTACCCATTCACCATTGCTTAGATTCCCAATCATTTCCATCTTGTGAGAGGCTTTCCGACAGTTCTTCCACAGTTTTCCCAGACGAACGATCTTACCTAACAGCAATGATCTTCCCAAAAGACATCTCGACTTTTCTCAGCTGAGCGATGAAGATGGCGGCAACAGCCTCGTACAGCGCGGTGCCGTCCATGTTGATTGTAGCGCCAATGGGGATCACGAAGCGGGTGATGCGAGGGTCGAGGCCCATGTCGTCGCAACAGCCTATCGTTATAGGCATCGTCGCTGAACTGGAAGAAGCAACCAATGGTGTTTTATAAAATATTACTTCGCCTCAATTCGGGATTGAACATCTTGACTCTTTTAGAAAGAAGTTCATAACCACTAGATACGTAAACCGATGTATGACGGCGAGGAGTTACAGTTGATCTCATAAACTTCTAAATGTGCATTTTGGGATACGGTTAGTTAGTCACAATTAGAATGTGTTCGCATTCTATCTGTGGCTCTGTTTTCCATTTTAATCTTTAATTCATTATAAACTTTATAAGCAAATGGCATCATCTTGTACTCCAAGTAATCCAACTCACCTAGATGCAGTTCCAAACGCAGTAGCCATGACCTGACCCATCTTCCCGATGTACCGACACGGCAGCTTTTTGGTAGCCAGGATGAACAGTATGCTGAGAGTACCGAAGCCGTGCAGGAACAGCCCCAGGAGAACCGTCATGAAGTAGAGCCCCAACCGGCCCACCAGGTCAGCGAAAGAATCGATCTCCATAATCTTAGCGGTGACGAGGAAGAACACACCGAGAGGAGAAATCCTGAAAGGAGAGGAATAAACAGGTGTACATTGAGGCTTTTACTAACATGGCGATGTGTCTAGCTGCGGGAAAAATTCCAGACAGATCTCTGTCCAAGCAGATGTAGTCCCTGTGTGGTGTCATATTTAGAATGACGCCTCTCCATTTCTTCCGTGGATGTCGAAAGAGGCGACTAATGTACCTCTAGTAAGGTACCATACCTCTTCAATTGAGTTAAATAATTATATTTTATGTACAGTAACTGGAACCTCAAGCCGGTACTGACCATATGACCCAGCTGGTGATGATCATCATGGCCTCAGACAAGGACTGGAAGAAGTTCTGCAGCGGCGTGGACTTGTCCCCCATCTTGCCGAGCGTGATACCCAGGACTATGCTGAAGAACACCAGGCCCAAGACGTTGCTGCCGTTCTGGTAATCGCCGTCAATCTTGTACGTCTCCGGTTGTCCTGTAACACGGGCATTCGTCGTTGATACAGATTACATCTGTGAAAATTGAATGTACCTACACAGTATCTACCTACGCGGCCACAAAGTTCGCGCATCAGCGATTCAGCGACCACGGAGAACGTCGGCGTTGTAGAGTATTGTTTCTCTCTATGGTCTATTTCCTATTTTTAATCACAGATACTAAGTGTCGCCGCACACGGGCCACCGGCCACAATAAACTAATTAAAATTGGTATAATTACTTGTGAATTTGAGATTTGCACTTATGTATCAAATTAGTTTATGAAATTTATGAATACACCATAACAGAACTTAGGGGACGCCGATTATGTTTTTCGACCGATCGATGTGCATACTTTAAGGTCGGGTACAGTACCCACCTAATATTACCGCACACATAACGCATAACATGACATTACCGCAAGCATAAGCAAGTAGGTAGGTATTATTGCCGCGATACAGAATTGAATACGAATTTTGACAGTCCAGATAGTAGATGTGTGTTGACCTAATAAATTTTGCAAAGACTGAATTTATTACGAATTTTTGACTGTCAAATTTACCATTTTCTTTATGCAATTGGATCTTACTACACTACATTTGCTTCGCTAGGGCACCAAAATGCTAATGCTGAATTTTACTATTTTTTCTATTGCTTCTACTTAGTTAATTAAAAATTCTAATGCGAACAGAAGTCGCAGGCACAGCTAGTGTAAACATATTATTGATCTCAATTATTATTGAACTGAACCTAACGAAGGTACCTAAATGTTATATTGTAAAACATGTATGGGAGATTTACCTTTAATGGCCCTAATGTCTTTTGGGTCGTATATGAGCTTCGTTCTGTAGGACGCGATGGTAGCTTGAACGATGTTCTCGGGGAATACATTTCTGAAACAGAAATCGTTACAACTGTTACATAATTAAATACTAAAGTAAGTTAATTTACTGTAAAGGAAGACATAAAAGCCAAACTGAGTGATAGGTATCATAATGCAACGGGCTACGACGGCTGATCTCGGTGATGGATCCAGAATTGCCTAGAAACTAGTCGAGCAAATATCGGTACTAAGACGTAAGTGTGTCCATTTTATTACAATGTAAGGTAAATATACCAATGCTCGACGCCTCAACGCCGAGTAGATGACACCCATCTGACCCATCTGTCACCTGTCTTACTATGACATAAGGTTGCAAGTTCTATGTATTGGGTCAGTGTCGAGCACAGGGACGTTTACCTTATCTTACTATAGTTTTATGTTTAAAAAGGTATATAATGCCAGTTTTTTTATCATACTAAATGGTAATGTTATTTATTAGTCATATTTTTGGTGAAACGGAACATTTTCATTCACTCTTAGTATGTGGACTCTACGCTGTACATGAAAACATCCGTATTTTTCAAAATGGTCTGTAGTTTCCATGACGATGATCAATCATCCGGACAAACATTAGATTACAACAATCAATTTGTACTCGTAACGATATAAACCCCAACCAAACAGATAACTGAAAACAAACAAAAAAAATAAACAAAAAAGCATAAATTTTTTGGCAGCTTCGCAATTAATCTTGCTAAAAAAACAATTTACGCCATTTTGTAAGCTCCGAATGAATAAAAGTGTATGTAGGTGTGGACGGAGGGTCCGCGTAACCAGATTATAATGGGAGGCTAAATCAAAAGCCGCAGTCAGGGGAAATTGCACGGGACCCGTGGGTCGCCACTCGCCGAAATTCAATTACAGCGCTAACTCCACAAACCCATTTCTCTCCCAGAAATGTTACTTATTTTTTATTGTTCTTAATTGATGGCCTGTTAATTTATACTAATTAAAAATAGCTATGCCCACGACTTCGTCAGCGTGGAATAGTATTTCTTTTCACATTTTCCAATGTTTCTTCGCTCCTATTGGTCGCAGCGTGATGTTATAGAGCCTAAAAAGGCCTTCCTCGATAAATGGTCTATCCAACACAAAAGATCAATTCGAACTAGTAGTTCCTAAGATTAGCGCGTTCAAATAAACAAACAAACAAACTCTTCAGCTTTGTAATATTGGTACAGATTGATACAGATCTGGCTGACAATCAACGTAGGACCAGAAACTTGAAATTTAGCACACGGTTGTTTTTATAGCGCAGAGGAGCACTGAGAAAGGAATTTAGAAAATTTACCCCTTAAGTGGGTAAAACGGGGTCTAAAGTTGGTATGGAACTTTGCAATTTTGGAAGTTAATCGAAATAAACTCAGTCATAGTGAAATAATGGATCTACGCACGTTTTTTTATACCGAGATTAATTTTTCAATTTTATTATTGTTTAATTAGGTTTTCGCAAAGTTAGTATGAAAGATTTCTAATTTGCCTGTAATTCGACATTTAACCGCGGACGAAGTTGCAGACAAAAACTAGTAATATTACATTTTTGCAATGGAATTTGCAATTTAAACGAATGATATATGAAAAGTGGCGGAAGTTAGCGGCCTTGCCACTCACGCTCCGCATCGAATCGCGACCGCGTTGAGTTATCCGTTTAAATTTTATTATGTTGTCATCCTTGTTGCCTGCGGCCGGGAAGTTTGTTTACGTCTATTTTGTTGACAGATGAGTAACTTTTTGCTTGACCATAAATGTTTCAGTTCTATTTTTTTCCAGTCTTATTGCCAGTCGGATCGGCTTAACAGAAAACATATACCTACCTGCCTACTTTAGCTTTAGTGCATGACGGCTAGAAATTTAACGCAAATGTTTTAATCGGTTGTCGGATATAATTATGTAACCTACGTGCCTGAAAACGCTTGTGTAGTTTTTCCGTGTGGTACCGGGTTAGAATAGCACCTCCCCCTTTCCTCCCGTGGGTGTCGTTAGAGTCGACTCTGGGAAAGGGTTAGTGTATTGTGGGCGATAGGCTAGCAACCTGTCACTGCAATATCACGTTTAACCATCTGGTTACCCTGAATTAGCTAAACGTGGCACTGGATTTTTAAATTCACGCGCTCTGCCTACCCCTCATGGGAATACAGGCGTGAGAATATGTATGTGTATATATGTGTAGTTTTTCCCGAAATTTTCATGTAATTTGTTTCTTACAATAATCTGAAAATATTGCCCAAATGGGATAAACAGAGCATATGAACCGCTGCATAAACAAAACAATGACCGTTTTACGTTTCGTAGCAACATTTGCATAATATTCGATTTAAACATGAAAAAAAAAGAAGAAAAAAAGCACAATAGTGGCAGCCTGTCGTGTAAAACATACCCAAACCTATCTCACGTCACCTCCCACGGCATCCACTTAAGAAACGGAGAGGTGTTATTCTAAACCCTACACACGGGGACAACATATTTTCATGTAGGGGATAGAAGTTAGCGTATAGCAGTGGGATAGGAAGTGACCCGACTAACCGAGTGCCGGCATTCGACGTAATGTCACCTGGCATTCGACTCCGCCAATCTGTGGCATCATTGTCTCGTTACTGTGCTCAGGCGCATAGGGCCGCTACGCACGCGTCAGTATTGCACGCTATTTGATTTAGAAAAGTACCTGAGAGAAGGGAATGTCTAATAATTTATTTCAATTTATTTATAGTGATATACGTATATCACTCCCGTATTTTCAAATGGGGTAGGTAGACTACACGAGTAGTGCAAACCATGACTATATCAGGCCTTGTAGCTACTTTCTGGCGTATTTTTAGGTTATAAGTAAAGAGGTGCAATAGTGACATGTTGCTGGCCTTTCACCTAAAATGTACCTTAACCTATTTATTACTACTATCAAATTCCAGATAACAAAATAATTATTATGCATATTTATTTGAATAACACCTCTTCATTTATTTCATAAAAGGCGACTACGGAAATCGGTTTAGGTATGGTTTAGGCGACAGGCTAGCAACCAATCACTATTACACCTCTTTCAACTGTTTTAAACTGTTTTATGCTAGTGACTGTGTATCGTGAAATAGTTGGGCGTATATTCGAGCGTTTCAACCGTCTCATTCATCTGGACACTTTTCTGTAAAATCGGAAGAATGTTCTGATACCATCGTTTAGCCATCTATTAGAGGACCAGGAGCTCTTAACAAATTCCCAAAAACGATTTCAAAATTTGCAGCAGATTTTTATAAAATCTAGCCAGATGAATGAGGCGGTTGAAACGCTCGAATAATCGCCCAGTTATGGTTTTGCCCATTTGGGAACACAGACGTGTATTTATTTTACAAGGATGTTTCGAGCTGGGATATTAGTTTCTGGCAGCCCTAATAACAGCGATCTAGGGCGCAGTATAAATAACGCGGCTGATGAAGAGTGACGAGCAGGGAACCGCGGCCCGCACCACTTCTCTGACATGCAATTGGAGTCTTTTGGCGCGAAATGAGACACTTCTTTCCCTGCCAAAAGGGTAAAAACTGGACCCTATTACAGTCCTCGGAAACTAACTTAGCAAAATTTAAAGTAGTGGGAGTAAGTATGCGCAATGCTTATCCATGGAAAAGGGATGCGTGAACTTATCCCCACTACTTAAAGTCTTGCCATTCTAGATGACTTCGGTGTCTGACCGTACGTCTGTCACCAGGCTATATCCGTGGCTATGTCGCTAGATCCGTGATGTTATTTCTGTTGCTGCTATTTTACGCCCTTTTTTGTTCGATATCAACAATGGCACTACCTATTTATGTTATTAGTTGAATAATAAAATTAAAATTAAGTAAATAAAAAAACGCCGTTTTTGACTATTCTTGTTCGATAACAATTATTATTAATGCTTTAACACTTATTACAGTTTTATATAATATCCTAACTGACTGACATATCTGGCGACATCGCGCGACTTATATCCGCGTATAAACACGTGTCGCGCCTCATGTCGAACGAAGTCCGGCAACGCCGCGCTACTTCGCCCGACGTTGGTGGGGACACGTGTCGCGGGACATTTGTCCCCTAGTGTATCCTTGGCTTTAAGTGGTGGGTTAAGTTCGCTCATCACTTTTATCTTTTACCACCACCACCACCACCCCCACCACTCATCACTTGAAATTTTGTCAAGTTTATTGCCAACAACTATACTTAAAAAAGTTAAAAACCATTGCAGAATTTAACTCTTAGAAAAACAGAGTAAGTTAATGTTTACTTCTCTATTCACGTGAAATGGAGGACTGTGATCCAAGTATTCGAATCAAATTCCATTCACAACAAAAAACAATCGCCCATCAAAAAGAAGCAATCGCAACCGAAAGTCTGTGTCGCAACGCCTCCCGTGACGAACGTATGAATTGAATGTAATTGGCAACGTAACTCTATCCTGACGAGATGCACTCAAAGCGTGACGAAAGAGAATTACGGTCATTGCAAGTGATGGGATTCGAGTACCCCGCTTTTAGTTGAACATTGGGCATTAGCACCCGTCGAGTATGTATGACGAAAGGGTTGAATGTAATTGAAGTGAGAGAAGTAGGTAGCTATGTCAGAATATGAAGTAAATGGCGCTCTGATATGTCTGCCTACTCCGCCGCCCTATTGGGCGTAATGTTTACGTTTCTAATTAATATAATCATACTTAAATCACAATTAGTTTTTAGGTAGAGACACAGGTAGGTATAGTATCAAGTTAGTAGCCAGATGCCTGAAGCGTGCCTTTAGCTTTCTATATCCTTTGCAACCTCTTGCGATATCCACAGAAAAAAATCAGAGAAGACTCATTCTTAACCCAGCACCACACAGGGTTCATCATAGTAATAATAAGGTTAATGATATACCTATTCCATATATTTCAGCCGCTATTTCCCAAAATGCGGGATTTCAATTTGGTGTTACAAGATGGGCTAAAAACGAAATTGGAGCCAAACGCAATTCAAAATCATCAGCTCAATTTGAGGAGGCCGGATAGCGAAATTATTTTGCGTAATGCCTCATTAAGGGAGTTAAGCCAAACGAGGTCTGCGCCGGTGTAGACTTACAATAACCATTAGGTAAAATGATGAAATGTAGGTATACATATATAAACTTCACGCCTGTATTCCGAAATGGGATAGGCGGAGATAGAGAGAGAGAGAGAGAAAGATATACTAAGTATTTCACGTTAAGAAGCCAGTTTTAGTACAATTTTAGATTAAGGGTGTATAACAGTAACCGTGTGGTGCCGGGTTAGAATAGCACCTCCCCCTTTCTTCCCGTGGGTGTCGTAAAAGTCAACTCTGGGAAAGGGTTGGTGTATTGTGGGCGATGGGCTAGCAACCTGTCACCACAATATCACGTTTGACCATCTGGTTACCCTGAATTTGTCAACGTGGCACTGGATTTTTGAATTCATGTGCTCTGCCTACCCCTCCTGGGAATACAGGCGTGAGAATATGTATGTATGTATGTATGTAACAGATACAGATTGCTAGCCTGACGCATACAGTATATCTTAAACTAGGTACATACTATATTATAATTGAAATGATAGGTACTATCAAACCGAGTGGCTCGTGATCCATCATAGAACCTATTTAGGTACGCTAAACGTCATATTGATATTATATGCTTGACACATCTTTATTGCATTTATGGTAACATCATAGGTACTGCACTTGTTATTCTTCTTTTTTTACGAAATAAGAAGTTTAACAGAAGTTTGATAGCTAGCGGTCGATATTCGAGTTCAGGTATTTAATGTAGGTAAAATCAGTGTCAAAACTTTCAAAAACTTAATATCATCTTCAGAGCTCAAACATAATTATCATGCGGGTGACATCAAACCACTTATGATATTTTCAAGAAATATATTCGTAAACAATTACCAATTACTACTGCCACTTTTTAAGCCTACACGTGGATACATTATAACCTCAAGATTCTAACGAAACGAGTTGATTCACCAAATGTAATGCGATACAGTATACAGTAGACGTACGTCAATTATGGAATGTATCAGAATCCATGCTGCGAGAGAAGTGCTATTCGCAGCAGCCAATTTAAATAACTACGACAAAGGGATTTTCCCGAGCATCTTAAGGCCATCCGGCATCAGATACATCAGATATGGCACTGATGCTATGTTACCTACAGATTGAAATTTTCAAGTATATATGTCTGGCACGTGACACGTGTGTACGAAGTACGTTACAAAATCGAAACGTAACGCGTCTTTTCAGTGTAACCCGTCCTTTGCCAATTGATCGAAAGCAATACGAAAAGCAGGATGAACCGGGATTAACCTACATTCCGACATGTCATCAATTTACCGCCGAATTTGCGAATCATTCCCGTTTGCTGACTCGTATTTTGCCCATTGTAAGCCATCGGAGGGTTGACAATAACGTATTTTCGATTCCCGGTTTCCAACAGGATTGTGTTCGCGGAATTTTAGGAGTCTCCATAAACAGTCGGTAATTTCGAAGGGGTTGTGAACCCCTGGCATACAGGAAATCCTACATAGTACATACTTATACTTCACGAGCGACATACTTTGCATTGTTAGGAAATTTTATCGATAAAGGCAAATTAAAAATTCTGACAAACACGCGAATAATGGTAAAATTCGAGTGGGTTTCGATAAGTAATTTGCTTCATAATTTTTCCTGTTTTTAGCCTTTATGTATAACGACATAATACGAAGTTTGGAATGTCGTAGACTCCGTAGGCTGCTACAACTATCTAGTTGTCGATCGTAGCCTGCTACGCCTGAAAATCCGCTTGAATAGTGCACTTGCCTGTACTTGTGTTCTACACTCATAGCTGTCTAAAGTTTAAATACAGTTCGCTCTATGAAGCTAAATTAACTCGATGTTGTATTTTGACAGTTAGTTAACTTTGTCAAAAATCGTAATTTCGTAAGAGGTGGATTGGAAGGTCATTGGTATACCTACTCCAGGCTATCAACTGTACCATTTTGTATAACTTTAAATCTAAAACTGTGCTAAAAGCCGTGGCGAATCGAGAAGCGGGCATGATTTTGTCTCTGAATTCCATATGTTATATATTTTTTTAAGAAGTACGCAAGAAAACGGATCGCCTGGTTGGTTAGATATGGTCTGCCTATCCCATTTGTTAATGCAGGCATGATGTATGTTTTAGTAATAGTTATATCTAACTCTTAAACTCTCATCCCCAGCTCGTATACTTAGACGTTCCTTGGACGAAGTTTAGAAGTTTGATTTGGTCGAATTTGTTATAAAAAATTGTATCAAACACGTTATCGATCATTGCCGGTTCTTTAGAGCATGTCCTGACCCGACAAGCAAATTAATGACTCAAGTTAAAAAGTGTCAGATGCAGTAACGCGAGCCATCATTTGTCGGCGTGGAAAAATGAAGCCCGGAACGGCGCGTAATTAAATACCTTTTTAAAACATAAAATAGAAGGTTTCTGATTCGTTTGATCAACTTAAATAATTTTAAACAAAAAAAAACCGACTTCAAATTTGGGCTATACTGAAAGCATTTGTCTAATAATGAGGGTGACCTTCCATCACCAGCAGGCCTCACTAATTACTGAAATTATAATTTCCAGTTTGCAGGTGCATTCAGTATTGAAAGAATTATCCTTTAACTCCTAAGCATTAAGGAGTTGACCTTCCATCATCAGCTCAGTCATATTTTTTTTACTGCCAGACGTAAATACTGGTGTAGCTTTGAAAAATGTACTAAAAACATTACCTGTGCCAATAAAATTTGAGGGTTGCCCTCGATTTCCCTCATATTCCATCACCAGCTCAAGATATGCTGACAATGGGACCACCTGGAAACTATACCCTTTCAAACAAAAAAAAAATTTTCCTAATCGGTCCAGGCGTCTTCGAGTAATCAGCGAACACACATAAAAAAAAATAATGATGAAAAAAAAAAAATAATAATAATAAAAAAAAAATATCCCGACGAATTGAGAACCTCCTCCTTTTTTTGAAGTCGGTTAAAAAGCGTTGAAGGATAATATTTGGAGAATTTTTAATCAAGAAAGTAACATCGAATGCTTGGAGTCTTGAGGCAGATTGTAATCAGGTATTCACATCAACTGTTTTGGTACGAAAAACACTTTTTATTCCCTATTAATAACTAACTAGAGATATGTATAGATACATAATCTGCGTGAATTAAATAGATGAATATGGCCAGTCGCCCGCTGCGTATCATCATATATTATAAAGTTTCATTAAAATCCTTATTAGATGAGTCGAGAGTATCAAGATTTTCCTATTCGCTTGTTTGTGGTCAAGCAAAAATAATTCTGTTCCCAAACCAAACGCATGAATCACTTTTCGTAACAAAACCATAGTACATAGTAATTGAGTCGAGGAAGGGCTTGTCCCAAGACTAATTTATTCACGAAAAGTCCTATTGTGTAGCTCTACGTAGCTAACCACACTTAATGTAATGAGTAATTAAAGCAATTAATAAACGTTGTTCCCAGTTTTACACAAATATGTAAGTGACATAAATAGTACATGAAATTTCCCGCGTGTATCTGATTTAGTGTCACGCCTCTCCATTTCTTCTGTGGATGTTAAGAGGTGACTAACTACATAGGTCCAGCACATTATACACCGTGGGCCCGAGGAACCCGACTAACTTTACCTATCGATTCTAGAGCCTATTTGCAATGTATAATGTACTATGACATGTAGTCCAAACGGGTGAGCAAACCATATTTAACTGTTTATACTTACAATACATACATACATACATACATACAGCCACGCCTGTGTTTCCAAATAGAGTAGACACACTAAAAGTGTCATAGACCAAATCAACCCTATAACCTAACATAAAAAACTATGACTTTTATCTAACAAACAAGAGACCAAACGACAGACCATAGTTTTGGGATATTAAAACTGACCTCATCAGATCCAACAGCGTGTCCGACGTCAGCGTGTCCTTGGTCAGGACCTTGGTGGCGTTGGGCTGCGTGTACTCCGGGTCCTTGCCGGGCTTGATGGTGGTGACCAGCGCGATGCCCAGCATCACGGCGCACACCGTCGTCGTCATGTAGTACACGATCGCGCGCATGCCCACTCTGGAGGGAAAAGTGAATCAGATAAGAAATGCTTTAGGGTTTAGGGCAGAGCTTCTTAACCTGGCGACCCAAAATTCAAAAATATTAGAAGCCCGCGACCCAATCAAACATTAAAAACAAATGAAATGAAGTGATTGCGGTTTGTTTTTCAAAAAGTACAGCGGGTCCTGTGACCCATCTCTATATGGCCCGCGACCCAAATTTGGGTCGCTACCCGAGGTTAACAAACGATGGTTTAGGTTAGGGTCTACGCTAGCTGACGCGTACTACCCGCGACGTACGCCCCTCTAATAAGAAATTGTATGACTATTCAAAATACTTGTAGCTTACTGGTATAGGTAGTTCCACGGGAGTTGAAGCGAATGATTTATTACCTACACACTCAACAACACGAAGAACTGATTGTATAAAAGGGAAATGAACGAATTGAACGAGAGAACGTCAAAATCCCGCTGTCATTACAAGACATGTTCTTGTGTGCGTAACTTCAACTCTAGTGGAACTAGCTATTCTTCAAAGTACAAAGCCAAAGATCAGTATCAGTTACTATCCAGCATGATTTAACAGATACCATGCAGAAGACATCACTCACTTGCCAGACAGACTGAGATCCAGCGACCCTATAGCGGACACAATCGAGGACACCAGCAGGGGCACTATGAGGCACTTCAGCATCCTCAAGAACAGCTCTCCAGGATATTGGAAGTACATGACTTCTCGCCGCGTGAACTCGTGCCCGGTGGCCCGGAGCCCGCATCCTAGCAGGGTCCCGGAGACCACGCCGATGACGGTCAGGAAGGTGAGGAGGTTCTCCCGGAGAAAGGACTTCGCTCTCCTGGCGACAGGCATGGCTGGAGCTTCTGCAAAGAATAAGTGATGATGTAGGCATATTGGTGGAAACTGATGTTACATACATCACGCCTGTATCTCCTAATGGGGTCGGCAGAGCGCACGAAACGCTACATGACAAAACCATTACAATTTCATTAAGTTTCGTGGCCACTTCTAGCAGATTTTTTCAGGTTTTGAATTGGCACGTATAATAGTAACAGGTTGCTAGCCTTTCGCCTCAAGCATACCTAAATCTAATTCCTTAGTCGCATCTTACGACATCCACGGAAGAAATGGAGAGGTGTTATTCTAAACCCGACACCACACGGAAGCTGCTGCTGTATAGTTAAGAGCCTTGTGCGGGACCGTATCTGGGTAGAGATTCGGTTGTAGGGGCGAGGTAACACGTCATAGAGAAACGTGATGATATTCCCCGCGTCCCCTGCAGTCCCCGCTATCTTCTGTAGTACCTCGCCCCCACCACCGCCTTTCTTTGCTAGTAAGTATATCGTAAGTAAATACATTTGACTTGATCTTTCCTACTACAATTATTGCATAAACACTAAATTTTTATCATGTCTACAGAACTGACGCAATTCACGTTTGTGTTTGACCCAGCCTCATTTTCAGGAATGACAATAAAAACTTTAATAAGAGTAGTTCACAATTTCACCCTTCAATTTCACATAAAAATAAATCCCATTCGCGAGCTACCACTGCCACTCTTGGCAACGAATGACCGAGCGAATCCCACTTTCTTTCGCTAAAATTATTGACGCGCTGCTTTATGTTCCTCTGAGGACGGAAGAGCTAAAACGCCTAAGAGACAATTAGTTTAATTTATAACTGGCCCATACCGGACAGGTTTAATATTAGTGTAGACTTGGCACCGTGCGTGATACCAGTGATACCATTATAACTATTGTATCCCAATTCCGATCAAATGTTGGCCACAATGTTGGCCTAACAAGCGCCACGCTTTGAACTAAATACTTTCACTCTCTCCGGTACAGTTGCTACATTCCCGTATCATCCTAAATCTCGGCGAGTTCTTGTAAATGAATCTTGGATGATATGTCCTTCTGATAATAAAAACAACGTCTTCTGTCTAATGTTATGCTGGGTAAGTAATTGCTACCACTGAAGAGACAAGAAGAGATTCTACGTATATTCTTTACTGAGAGCATTGCTCTCTTCAACTTTAAGAAGCAATAATGAAAGCGGTTACCATTGAATCTAAAGTTGCTAAAGTTAGCCTTGTTCGGTAAATAAGTATATCGTAGTCAGTAAGACGTGGATTTGTTTTCTATAAAATGTTTCGTGTACTCTACCAACCCTCTTCAAAAACACATGGCTGAGTGATGTTGTATTATTGTGTAAAAAGTACTTGCAATATCAACAGGACTTAGGTAACTAGTAGGAGGACTCTGTTAGAAATGACGCATAATATAAAAGGTGGTTGTGACCTCCCCAAACCGGGCTACAGCGACTCCAGGCCCCTCCATATCCCGTTTCGCGAAGTGTTTCGGCGTAACTTGAGATACCAAATCATTTAGGATACTATTTCAGACTGTTTGTAAAAATATTTTGAATTGCGTATTGTTTCACTGACTTAGGGCCGGCGCTCACTGCCGGCATGGCAGAGGACGGCACGGCAAATCGTGCTGCAGCATCCAAAAATATAACCTGTGAAATGCTTCGGCACGCTGTGGCATGCCGCGGCCTTTCTCAGATCAGTAACAAAATCCTTTGCCACGCCGTGCCATGCCGGCAGTCAGCGCCGGCCCTTATTTGTTTTTTCATGAGTTCTGTTTTTCTAGTGTTTACGTTCTATGAAGCAGTCGAAGTTATTCTTTGCTTTGTGTGGGGAAAGACTTCAATAGATCTCTCTCCAGACAGATATTATGCCTGGGGACCGAAGTCCGTAGAGAGAAAGTTGGAAGTTATATGAATGCAACTGGACGTCGAAACTTCGTTAGTATGATGTACTTAGTATGTAGAAGTTCTATTACTCAAATCATTGATGCACCTATCAAGGTGGGGCTAGAGGGCACTACATTTGTTATGATTATGAGCTATTTACTGTATATGTACTTAATACAAGTCTTGTGTTAAATAAATTTATAACTACATATAAGCAGAAATTTATAACTATATCATTAGTTTAACATTAGTTCTGCTGTCCTAAAAATTATGAAAACGCTATTGCACCAAATTCATCCGGAGTCGTGATTTATATGTGAGCATAGTTTAAACATCGAGAAATAAATGATCGAGTGACACATACCTTCTTTATATCCTGCGGAAATTTTGCGCGGTCAAAATTGCGTACCATGGCTAAATATAGACTCAGCGACTATATTATTTGCCCGCCCTTTTTTTTAATGAAAGAGGAAAGTAAGATTTATTTTCAATAAGAAATATGGTGAGCGGATAATTTTACCGCTGTTTATATTTTGTGTTATTTTACCTAGCTATACCTACATTTATATAATTAGGTATGTGCAATAGAAAAAAGAAATACATGTCATGTTTGTATTTTTTGTACTTCCTATTTTTCTGTGCATTTTTTTTAAATCTCTGGCAGTTTTTCGCAAATTTTCCCCTTAGCCGCCAGGCGGCGCGCGGGTCTGGGAGCGCGAGCCCCGCCGCCGGATATCTTGATTTAGTGGTATCGGGATCAGACTCCCCTCTGTCGCTCACACGCTATCTAATCGAGCTACTGCGCGCCAAACGGATTGCGAAAACTGAATGATAAATACATTTCTGAGCGTCTATTGTAGTGAAGACGGTCAAGAAATGCGTTGATTTCGTTTGTGTATTAAGGCGAAGAATGTATGGAGACGTGTCGACGCGGCAGTTGTGTAAACGTGCCGCTTGGACGCGCTGTCTCAGTTTCCGTACTTCGCGTTAATACGCTAACAAAATCGACGCGATTCGGGACCGCCATCTTTACACTAGAAGCTTTGTATGTTAGCGGGTCAAGTACCTAACTACTGGTATGACGTTACGTTCGTAACTTGCTAAATATCTATACAGATTAATAGATATGTTTTGTAAATCATGTAAATGAGCTGTGTTATGTGAAAACAGATAGTTTAAAAAACAATCAAACACTAAGATGGGTACACCTGCGCCTTACAAGTATTCCTTTCTCAATACGCAATAGCTCAATACCAGATCAATGAACAATGAACCTTTTACAAACAGGACAAAGCCGCAAAGCTGCCAATCACGTTGCGTCGTCACGAACGCGAGTTTGGCACCCAGCACCATGCTTGGAATTAATTACCTTGTGCCTTACACGAAGGCCTAGGCCTACCCTACCATAGCCTATGTCCTTGTAAAACCCCACGTACTTTATGAGGCCCCTAGCACACGGGATATTTAAGATGCGCCCGTGTATATCAATTTTGCGTATGTATAGATTCAAACAAACGTAGAACGCTGGCAAACGCGCGACTGAAAAGCGCTCGCAACGCGTTTAAAGTGCGTACGAAAGCTGGAGAGGCATAAAAATCGCCTGTATCACAATCCCTGTGTTTATCTTTGGTTGTAGCATAATTGTTTACACTAAAAAGAGCATGTTAAAAACAAATGATGATCGAAAGAAGAATAGCAATTATTTTAAATTTGGAATTCGTTGAATCTGTGGCAGGCGGTGAGGAGCCTGTGAGGCTGATGCGCAATTGTTTCCGGAAGTTTGTTTACCCGCCATTTTATTTTAGTAGTTTTTCGTGTGCCAGTGTTCATTAAAACTACGATTGAAAGTGTCTTCATAAAATCCACGCTTCTGTAATGCCTCTCGTTATACCAGTCTCATAAATACTAGTAATATGCGGTAAACTATAAAACGACCCCAAACCGCTACGGCCGAGTGGCGTCGAGCAAAAAGCCAACTCTCTGTTTCACCCTTCCAGTGTTTGAGAGCGCAATATCGCGGCGGGCAATATTTCGAGCTCATCCCCTCTTGTGCTGGTTCCCACGATACGGATAAAAAGTCTACTTTTCGACCTATTTCGCGAGTTTCATGGCGTTTATTGCGGACGTAAAGCGTTCATGCTGACGATATCGCTCACCAGTGGCACACCGATTTCATGGTTAAGGGAAAAAAAGAAACAAAACTTTCTCTTGTAGAAATGAAATTCATGGATGAGACTAGCTTGTAGTAGGGGAGGTGTCCTAATTATATATTAATACATACATACGTACATCACCCTTGTATTCCCAAATGGGGTAGGGAGAACACACGTTACGCAACATAGAGAGATTAGAACTATGACTATTGCACGTTTCGTGGCCACTGTCTGGCATAATTTAGGCTTTACGCTGAGAGGCAAGAGTTTAAGTAGTGAGGGTACTTACCACCACCTATACTTACAATCTTGCCATGTTAAATGCCTCTGTTGTCTAAAATATAAGTCAACCTAGTTCCCTAGCCGCCTCTTAGATTCTTTGTTCAAGTATGTAGTAATTTATTCATTTTAACGTCTTAATTTATGAAATTAACGTTTGCTTGCGCCAAAGTGGTTAGTTAGATTTATTCTAAGTTAAAC
>BHDV01006256.1:0-17351 GCA_005406045.1 Adoxophyes honmai | reverse complement strand
GAGGGGGGGTCAAAAATGCCCAAAAAAAACATCACGTGATTAATGGACGGCCCCTAATTTGATGAAAAAAAAGCTTCTTAATAATGTTTATTTCATTTTATAGGCATATCTGATATTTAAGTACAAATTGAAAAATAGCATTGAAGAAACTTACTAAAACAAAAGAACTGCATTGCAATCTATCTGTGTGTCGAATCGAAAATGTCACTAAATCAATCAGCCTAGTGATGGAGGTATGCATATTGCAACGCAGTTGCGGCGTATTACCTTCTTATATTTTGTTTGTTTGATCGGCATTGTTACTGTTGGTTTTCCCTGTAGTGTAGAACCTGGAATTAAACTTTAAGTATAACGTCCTTTTTTCGGCTCAACGTATTGGATCGGATCGAGTTAGTTATCGTAGCAACCTATGCCGCGGCGCCCCTAGCAAACTCTATTACTCCTAACTTGTCGGAGTGACGCACGTAGGGTCCCGGTTTTACATTTCATGAATTTTCGTCTTTCACTTCGTATGACGTGTCCACTCGTGTCGACCGACGTCAGACATGGGATAAAAATTACCGTATTTCGTAGACAACAATAACAAATTGAAGCATTAGTGCTCTGGTGTGGAAACGTGTCTCTTTAACTCAACATCGGCATCGTGTGCGGGGGTAGACCTCCTACACTAAAAGGTGAAGGCATATAACTTGATGAAAAATCACATAATTTATAGCCTGAATTGCTTTGAAGACGTCATGTTACTTAAAGGAGTTCCTTAAAATAAGTTTTTAACTTAGATGAAATGCAATACTTAATACTTCGGACTGCCAGACTATCGAATATACAAGCGAGCTACTAGATTAGTTAATACCAGTCTATGTCACAATAAAGTTTAACATAGCCTCTCGAAAAATCCGCTATTCAACTGTCCCCGCGCTTACGTGAAAAGTTAATCCCAGATGCGTCCGCTTCGATGACTAACTTTCTATTTACGTCAGTGTCCCATTTAATGCTCACTATAATAATTATTTCAATAATTATCATTGAATATGACGCTCTACGCTACGCGACTACATAGTCAAATACACGAGGAAAACAATACAATGACCACTCCTCGTAATTCGTTCGACAGGGACGTTTACGCGATTTCTCTGTGCAATGGACCCAATAATATATAGCCATTCTAAAATTTTATTGAAATTCGCGATTGTGTGAGTAGAACGAAGTTTGCTTGTGTGTTTTGTGGAGTCGCTACAATGCCGACTTCAGCTCCACGTGTTTTAAAATTGTATCTTATTAAGAGAACCTGAGGTAATGTGTTGCATGGATCTACTAATTATTATTTTTTGGCAGAAAAATAACAATATGACGTTCAATAATGTTACAATAAGTGTCCATTCCGACTTTACTCCCATATTTGGCGCTTTTTTATATTGTATTTCTTTGTTAAAAGGTATTCCGAGGTTTTTGTCGTCTTGGATAAGTCTCCTATATCTTGGTGGTTTTGGCAACGATCGTGACAACTAAATCCTTGCAATAGGTTCAACTCCGGGGTAAATTTGTACTTGCACGAAAAGTAGTATTACCGAGCGCATCTACGTAGGCAAAGCTTATATGTTTACGTTCATATAGTCAACTGCAGTCTGCGGGCTATAGGCATCTGGTAGATCGCTAACTTGTTTGATTCGTTCGTTAATCCAAGTCTCGATTATAACGTAATTGAGTTATGTAATGTGTTAAAAAGCGCAGCGTGTCACGCGAGCGCGCCATTACGTTATTAGATGCCGGGTCACATCCATTCATACGTTTTACAAGATTGTTAGGTAATGTTACATATTAGAAATATTTTGTTCGTGGCTTGTTGGGAAATAAATTTAGTTGTAGCTTTAATTAAGCATAGTCGGTTTTAAAACACCGGACGGAAAATTGTCTCTGAAATGTTTCACGTGAATTGGATTTAGTGAGTCGTACGAGCTGTAATTTTATTTCAGCCTACAAAAATGTCATCACAGGCTAACGGAAGACATTATGTGTCTTATTACGATACTGAGAGTGTATTACTTTGGCGCGAAAGATTCGAGTCTCCCGATCCATCATTGTAAATATAAGAAATGGGTCCATATCGGGTTGCATAAAGTTTGAAGTCATACATTTTATAAGCATACATATTTTTGTCATAATCATCATTAAGCTTAACTGAAGTAAGCCATAAATTTTTAAGCATAATGTTTTATGGCATACATTTGATTCGCATAAAACAATATACGCATACTTTATAATGGGCATACAGTATAAACTCATAAACTGGTTGTGCATAAAACATGCGAAGCATAATGTACGATTCGCCATATTATTTTGCGCATAATAATTTGCATAAACTAGCCTAACTTAAAACTTAACCTACGTTTTTGTCTGCGATTCGGTTCATGTGAGGTCACAATTCTAACCTAACCTAACCTAACCTACTTTTTTGGCCGCGATTCGGTTCACGCGAGGTCACAGTTCTAACCAAACCTAACTAACTTTTTTGGCCGCGATTCGGTTCATGCGAGATCACAGTTCTAACCTAACCTAACCTATTTTTTGGTCGTTAATCATCAATGTTATGGCTGGTTAAATGTATGACAGCCATAATTATGACTGAAAATAATTATGACCATACATTTTATGACAATTCAAAATTATGTCAATCGTCTTTATGGTAAAACCATTTATGACTAAAAATAATTATGACAGGGAACATTATGACAATAGTACACTTTATGCCAAAAAAGAAATATGAGTTTCAACTTTATGGTTAAAGTGTTATGACAATCGATTTTATGACAATGGTTTGTATGCGACTAGAATAGCACCCATAAGAAATTCTCGGCATAAAGTTAATGGAGATTTCTTAGACAGAAAAGATTTAACAAGTTGTAAAGCCCGACCAATCTTATGTGAGGTGTGTCATTATAGGGAATTTTGTTTCGGAATTGCTAGTATGTATAGCAATATTCTGTAAAGTCACAGAGCCGTTACGTCAATCAGTCATGTCATTGTAGTCATAAAGTCATAATAGTCATAACATAATGTTAATAAGCGAAAATATTTACAATGTCAGTTTTGGAATACGTTTGACATACATCTGTATGTACTTCACGCCTGTAGACCCAAATGGGGTAGGCAGAGCCCACGAACGCTACATAGACAAATCCATGACTATTTCATTTTACGTTGCCACTTCTAGCATATATTTTAGGTTTTAAGTTAAGAGGTACTATAGTGACTGGTTGCTTGCTTAAAATATATCTTAACCTATTTCCTTAGTCACCTCTAGTTACATATTTATAAAATAATCTGATACCTGAGACATTCAATGACAAGACAAGTTTTCCATGGACAAACAGTTCCCAGGTCAAAAATGGTTTCTTGTTGAATTCCACAACATTGCCGCATCTCAAAGTTAAATAGGCTTTAACAGACAAAATATAAACATTAAACTTATTTTTAAAATTACTATTATTTCTGTCTGGATTTAGAAACAAAACAATGAAGCAAATGCAAACGAGACGTAACGCGTGTAAATAATCAATTTCAGCAAACAGTTTGACCGCAACTCGATTGAAACTAAATAATATATCAGTACACCAATAACCGTTAGGGTTTAATATGATTGAACTTTCATAGGGTAGCATTAACCTTGTCGAGTATTTATCTAATCAAGTCGATTCCCGAAGGTAATGCAAGTAATCGACTGAAACTCAATACCTTAGAAGACTTGATTTGATACGCGTTTCGTAAAGCGAGACTTAGGTTTTATTAGGTTGTGCTGAAATAATTGTTTACTTAAACGCGGATTGATCGTTTAAGTAAAATTGGGAAACAATCAGCAGACAACTAAATTTAAGATATCGAAATTGATAAGTACGAAGTTTGTAAATGTTACGAAAGCTATAACCGGTTTCCGACACTGCTCCAATGATCGACATTTTCAATTCTAATTCGATACCAATAAAAGTGAAAAGGAGAGTGTCGATCATTTGAATTAAGTTGTCGAACTTGAATGAATTTGTTGTACTTTACGTTACGTTAATCTACGTATAACTTAAGTCGTGACGGAAATGGAATTGTAGTGGATATATTTTACAAACGTAGATAAACGGTGTGCTAGTACTTACTTATGTACTATCAAACCAACTGATTCCTGACCCACCGCAGACCGTTGTCACAATAAACGTTATAAACATTTCCTTTGTCAATCAATGCAATGTCACTATGACGTTCACTGTGAATAGGTTCTACGGTGGGTCAGTAATCAATTGGTTCGATGGTATGTATGGCAGCGAGAGTTGGGTGTGGCAGAAGAGACATGAAAGTAGAGTGAATGCAGTTGAGATGCGTTCTTTGCGAAGCATGAGTGGTAGCAAACTTACTAATAGGGTGCGTAATAGCGTGATTAGAGAGAAGTGCGGTCTGAAAGAGAGTATTATTACAAGGGTAGAGAAAGGTATGCTGTGTTGGTTTGGGCACGTGGAGAGAATGGATGAAGCAAGGATATGTAAGCAAATTTACAAGGGAAGTGTGTTAGGGCAAGTCGGTCGAGGGCGCCCTCGAAGAACGTATATCGACCAGATCGGCGATGTACTAAATGGAGGCCAAACCAGGAGTACCCGAAACCGTCGAGCGTGTATGACGAGAGTGATGAATGTTAGTGAAGCGATAGAAGTATGTCAGAATAGAAGCGAATGGCGCTCTGTTGTATCTGCCTACCCCGCAGGGAATAAGACGTGACGGTTATGTATGTATGTATGTTAGATAAATGTATACATACGTCGCTATACCCGTGTTTTTAAACCTTACGAATTTCACGATCAAGAAAATGGAAGCCGCTTGTCAATGACTGAAAACGTTACGAGGACGTTGTTAGTAAGACTGTACCTACCTCAGAACTTTATTACGTCGAACGCTTCGTTAACGTCGTGACAAGTAATTTATTCGGTCTAGACTGTGAAATTAGGCCTCAATGAAATCGTGTGCAGTGCAATATTTGTCGAGCGTTTCTGATCGCACATTCGCAAGTTTATGGCAATATAAAAATTGAATTTTGTTACCGATTCTTGTTTACGGTCGGTTGGTGGCAAAGGAAAGCATTATAAAGCGGAGATTACAGTGAATCGTTCACTAAATGCTGTTGCCGAACTTGTCACAAACTACTTAGGCCAATGACGCCAATGTCATCTTTTACAGTAGACTATCCGCCAATCGACGTCACATGTGTTAGGTTTACACGGGTTTAGTAGCTAATGCTTAGTACTTGTCACTTACACTTGTCACAGGTTTGTAAACATGTTGTATAAGTGCTTAGTATTAGTGGAACTGCAAGTGCAAGTAAATAGAAGCCGTTCCTATTTACTAAGCGACAAGCACCTACCCCAGGTAAAAATCTACTAATACTTGTCACTTGTCGAGTGGTGTAAACATTTAATGACAAGTGCAATTTGATTAGTGATTAGTAGACTACCTAGTCAAAGCTGCCGAAGTGTTTTGTTACTAATACTATTTTCTAACACCACTGTGTAGACGGTTACTTGTCACTTGTCACTGTGCATATAAGTCCCTAACCACCTACACTAATGACAAGTACTAAGCCCGTGTAAACCTAGCATTAGCAATTGCACTTTGCAATGGCAGCTATCGCTTGTAGAATGCGGGCGCCTCCCGTGTTCTTTACATTTAAGGAGTCACCGCATTCGGCATGTGGTAAACGACTCTGCGTAATTGGCTTTTCAGTAGTTTATGTATGTACTCTTTATTATGAGTGCTCGGTGAGACAGAATTGTTGAGGCGTTTGTTCACCACGAGGAACACTGTCTGGCAGAGCGATTTTTACTATGTGACATGTTTTTTTTGTAGTGCAATATATGTACTTATATCTTAGACGTTTATGCGAAGCTGGGCCCGTCTGTAAGGTATAAAATCTGCGACGCTTAGAAAGCATAACGAACTAATGAGCAATATATCGGAATAACAATCAAGATTCTACTATTACAGATGTAGTGCATATCTAATGTTTTTCCATCTTCCTATTTATCGTGCTCTTCTAATTAGCCTCGTACAATTATGTTTTCATTTTGAAAACAATAATTATATGTATTAATACCATATTAAAGGATACGAAAATATCACTCATTCAAGGAAATATAATAATTAACCAACTTTTTTTTTATTCGGATGCCGTCGTATCCCGAGCGTTCTCGTTGGCAAAAATGTATGCACTAGATCTATACAAACTAACTATAACTTTAATAGAAGATACTACAATCTGACGCCTGATTTTAATCAAAGCGCCCAATCTAAAGTTATTCGAAGTCAGTTAGTCAATATTCGTGGTTGCTACTCCCGGACATTCTTTGCATTATTTCAGCTGCTTTAAACACTAAACAATGCCAAGCAGCATTACACTGGTTCCGTCCTATCGTAGAAAACTATTCGGCCAACATATTTAATCGCCCAACATATTTTTGGTGTCGGGTTTGGAATAACGCCTCCATTTCTTCCGTGGAAGTCGTAAGAAGCGACTAGGGAGATAGGTTAAAGTATATTTTAGGCGACAGGTTAGCATTCGAAAACAAACCTTATTTCCTTAGTCGCCTCTTACGACATCCACTGAAAAAATGGAGAATTTTTATTCTATCCCGATCCCGACAAACCACACATGTAACATTAACAGGTGCAATAACATGCGTAACACATATCTTCCCCAGACCGAGCCCACCGTCTAGCAACTCGAACAGCAACTCCAACAGCAACTCGTCCTCCAACTCATCGTCCAACGGGTCGGGCGTGCAGTCGGGCGAGAGCTGCGAAGCCCTACTAGCCGACGATCGAGTGGAGCGGCGCCCGCGCGCGCACCAGCCCAAGTTCGAGGCGTACATGATGACCGGCGACCTCATGCTCAACCTGTCGCGAGTCGAGCATCCGCACCACAATAACCACGCGCCCATGCACCGGACACACTACCACAGGTAAACTAATTATTACTTTAAGGGCCTGTTCACACTAGCGATTCTTTTCGCCAGATTTTTAGGCGATTCAAGATCACAGCGTGCACGCAGCGAGCTCGCCGCGGGTCGTTGCGGCATCGCGGCGATTATTTTATCGCAGTATGATCGCCGCGAGCACATTATGAGGCAGCTTGCTCGTCCCGTGCTCGCGGCGATCATATTGCGATAAAATACGCTGAGTGCACACCGCGATCTTGCATGTCTTAAAAATCGCCGAAAAGAATCGCTAGTGTGAACAGGCCCTAAGAAATAAAGCTCCAAACGCGCTGACAGCGGAAGCGTGCATATTCAACCTTATGCTGCAAGTTGTAATATTTTTATAGAATTGGTCGATTTGATTCGATATCTGGCTCGTCGGCGCGGTCGAATGTCGATGTACCTAACTTACATTTATGGTACACCTGTACTTACTTGATTCATTACTGAAGTTATTTTTATTTGTATCACCGTCAGGTACAACTCCACCCCGGCGTCTCCGAACGAGAGCCGGCTGGGCGCGCGCGGGGAGGCGGCGCAGCGACACAACTCGTCGCCCGACACCGGCCTCGTCGGCGAACACGCGTCCAAGCTGTGAGTGTGCTACGGCTAGACGATGAGGCTGACTGACCGGGGGTTATCCCGGTGCCCAATTTGCATGAAGTTAGTGATGTATTTGAGTCAGTGGAAGTCAGCTAAAGTCAGCTTACAGATGTATTGAAATTGACATTTTTAATAAGTATGCGTACTTGTAGAAAATTTGTTACTAAACGAGTCGTGGAGTCTACTACGATTGAGCTTGTCAGCGAGTTAGTAGACACGCGACGAGTACTATTATTTTAGCAAAAACATGTATTTAGGATCACAAAAATGAGATAATAAATTAATAAATTCATGTCCTCCAGTCTCTCACAGAATTTTGACAACTGTTTATTTTTTCACGATTGGTTTGCATGAACATAAGGCCATGCCATACAACCACGATTAGGGATAAAAAAAAGTAAAAAAAAAACTTTGACCCTTAGAACGCCGAACGGCCAGTTATAAAAGTAGAATGTACTAAGTAATGCGAAAATCTTAACATTTCGCACATTTTGTAGACACTTAAAAATACTTCTTTTTTTACTTATTTTGTTTTTTTTTTTCTTGTCTTGCAGGTTCAGTTCGCAGCCAGCGTCACCCGCGGGCGGAGCAACCGCCGCGCCCGAACTGTCGGCGCGCGCGCCGCTCGCCGTGCGCACTTCGCGCTCCGAGGACCACCTGCAGGTGTGTCACTGCTTTATTTTACACTAACTGCCGCCCGCCCTAATCCTTCGCAAAGTTAATGTGACCTTGAGAAATGCGATTGTTATTTTAATCTCGCTCTAGCATCGTTCAGTAAATTTCTAATTTTGATAACTTACAAAGCTTCGGGTAATTTTTGGACGGTCCGAATAAGGCCGAAGGTACTTTTTTGGCCGAAGGTGGCCGAAGCCGAAGCATCGGTCGGACACTAAAAATGACTGATATGGCAATGACAATATTTATATCAACAGTATAATTGCTACTAAATTTTATCTACATACGTGTACATATCACAGATATTGTGAATTGAAAATACGCGGTGGAATTTTAATTGTATACCTATAAGACGTAACTAAAGCCAGTGTTGTCCCCCAGAAGGAGTCGTCCCTGAGCGCAGTGGCCGTGGAGCTGGAGGAAGACGTGACGTCGTCGCTCAACACGCTGCTGGACGCGCGGCCCGGCTCCGCCACGCCCGGCGCGCCCTCCGACGCCGAGCGGGACAGGTGATATACCTACACCTACGACCTAAGGCTAAGCGCGCACTACGACTTTTTGTCGCGCGACACGATTTTAAAATAGCGCTGTCCATACTGATTTTTCATCATAGTGCGCGCGATGACATATAAACCCTTACGTTGCATTTCTGCGACAAAATTGTCGCGCGACAAAAAGTCGTAGTGCGCGCTTAGCCTAATTTAGGGCCACAAATATTCCGTCTTGAAGCTTAGAATTTACTTACTCGTCGGCGTACGCCGAAGACCTCTCGAAAGGTCTACGGCGAGCAGGTAACGTTAGAAAGTGACAGTAATATTTTTACGCCTAAACATAGTCAGGAGTGGACCTTCTGCGCGTAGTAAAGACCGGTCACGGAGCACAGAGAAATTCTAGCATTGACCCGCTGCTATCTATCTCTGTCGCACGCGTGCAGTAATATTGCCCTCAGGCTTGCACTTGAGCACGTGCGTCGCACTGTGCGAGCGTGAGGGCAATATTGCGTACGACAGAGATAGATAGCAGCGGGTCAACGCTCGAATTTCGCTGAACTCCGCGATCAGCCTTTAAGCCAAGGATACGATATGTCAGGCGAAATTGGCCGGCTTCGCTTGACATGTCGCCGACACATGTCGTGGGACGTTTGTCCCCTAGTGTATCCTTGGCTTTAGTATAACTTATTCCTTGTGCGCAGGATCGTGTGGACGTACAACGCGCCGGTGTCGTGCGCGTCGGAGCGCGCGCACTGCAACGGCTCCGGCGCCACCTCCAACTCCACCTCCATATCCGACGGCATGTCGCAGCGGTGAGTGTTAAACCCTTGCAGACGAACTGCATGTTGTGAACGGCAGGCTAGGCTAACTTAACACCTGTAAGTTTTACTCATCTTTCCTTGCTTACGAGAGATGAGTATTGTCCTCTCAATCTAAGTTATAGTTGTGTCCTTACTTGCATAAGTAAAAATAACAAGTGCAAGGTTAGCCTTAAGAAAGAAGAGATAGCAGTCGTGGATGAAGTTACATTGAGTTCAATGTAACCTCATTCACGACTGCTAATCTCATAAATTCAAATCAAGTTATTTCAAATTATTCAAACAATTAAATCAGTTAGATACAAATTATGTACTATTTAGATGCGTTTGTAATGTGATTTTTTATTTTTATTTTTTGTCGATTTGGTTTAGCAATCTTAGAAAAGCGAATTAGTTGTGGACTACTTTTGTGTGAGGCTGGGTAGTAAGTCTCGTCCTGTTGCCGGCAGGTCGTCGTCCCCGGCGTCGCCGACGTCGGTGTCGTCGTCGGTGATGTCGTCGCGCGCCACGCCGCCCGCGCGCGCGCCGCCGCCGCACCGCCACCTCAACGGTACCGCACGCACACGTACGCACGCACACATGTCACACACACATGTCGATGTTTACACACGCACGGGCAGATCACACGCACGCGATTAAGAAGTGTCACCGCCATTGAGGATAGAACTTATAGAGTACTAATGTCATCTTGGTTGTTCAGAAATTATTCTGCAAAACAATTGAAGTGATCGCTGTGCTCTTATTGGCCGGTCCAAGATCGCGCGTAACGCTAGTGCCTTTTTCTCTACGGTTATTGGCTCTGTACAGTTTCTGTGACAGTGACGGTGACGTTTAGTATGTTGAAATCAACAAACTATTTGCGGACCGGGGTTGCGAACATTGTTTCTCTATAGGTTCTATCCTCTATGGTCACCGCACACGTGCCTCCGGCCACAGCCACAAACGCTGCCATGAGAAGCTAGACGCGGCTACAAAAGTAGTTGAAACTCGTGACCGCAATTTGTTAAGTTCAGACAGCCGTTTAGTGGCCGGTGCAGCAGGAGCTGCGACGATCCTATCGTGTAACCGGCCACGGCGTGCGGCGAGTCCACATAAAATTGATGATAACTGCAGGAAATATCCCGGGCGTTTAGTGGCTGTATTCAGGCTCATTTACGCATTAGGGGTCATCCATAAAGTACGTCACAATTTCGGAGGAGGGGGGTCAGTGATTTGTGACACTTGAACAAATTTCCTGTAATTTTTGTAAAATGTGTGACATGGGGGGGGGTCTAATATTCCCCAATTTTTGTGTGACGTACTTTATGGATGGCCCCTTAATGCGGGTAGTGTATGTATTTGCGCTCGTTCAGTGATTCGTCAACACCCATCTGCACTCTCACACGCGTCACTCATACGCATACGCAAATACGCATGCATAAATCGCGCAGTGGGTTAAGATTGTTCGGCGAAACTAGTGGAAATAATCGGCGCATTGGGGGTATCACGAGGAAGTGAAGTGCGACTGAATAAGGCCTGAAAATCGATTTTTGCGTATATACGTTTTCTACTATTACCGAGCAATCTTAACTCACCGCGCGATCTACATATACTTGCATTTATTTCATTCATAATTGACACAATCCAACCCAATTGTGTAAAATTTTATTTTCCATAGACAACTGTTTTATACTTTAAAAAATCATGACTTGTCACCAACATTGAAATACAATCTACTGTCATAAAAACCAATTACTTAAACACATCATCATTCCAGGCGACATGAGTCTCTCGGAGGCAGTGTCCAACATATCGAGCCCCGACTACCAGGACCAGGACGATATGTTCGAAGCAGGTCGCGAGTGCCCGCGTATGGAGCTCTCCGACCCTTCCGACTCCGACTCCACGATCCTCGTCTCCGAGCCCTGCCACAAACGAGCCAAGTCCAACTCCTCCTACTCTAACGACCATGGCAGTGACGTCACCCTCAACGGTGACAACAACGACTATAGAATAGTGATACAAGTGAAGGGCGCCGACAAACAGAACGCTAACGCGGAGAGTGTAAATAATAATAATAGTTACGCGCAGAACGGGAAGGAGAATGGGCACGGAATGCCCGAGAGTCAGGGGTATCAGGTGAGTTTTGATGCATGCTTTCGGAATAGATTGAGTCGATTTTAGGCTTGCTGGCAAGGAAGGAATAATACTACCTGTCCTCTGGAGCAGAGGTAAGCAGTGAAGCGGTAAGCGAGGTAAAAATCCACCAATAGAAATGCATCCACTGAAGAGGAGCAAAAATTTTATGCAATTCTAATGGTAGATGTTTAATCTCGCTGACCGCTCTGCTGCCTCGCTCTGCTCCAGTGGACTGGGAGCCTTAAGCGGTCGGTCTATAATATTGCTGTGCCCTCACAGAGTTAAACCTGAAGCTCCACCTGCTTAGGTGTATGTAAGACCTGTACAACATTTAGCAATTAACCGTTTCGAGTTGACATCCAATTACTACGTAGTCCTTTGTAGTAGTCCTTTCAAATACGGTGTCTAAATGATTATCAATTTCCGTTTGCAGGAGTTATGCAGCGGCTCGGACGTGGGTTCCGACGAGGGCTCGGACGGCGACTCGCTGCACTCGTTCCACTACAGCCCCAAGGCGGTGGACATCCCGTCCGCGGAGCGCCTCGCCAAGCGGCTCTACCACCTCGACGGGTTCAAGAAGTCCGACGTTTCCAGGCATTTGAGCAAAAAGTTAGTGATCACTTTGGTTTAATTTTACGCAGCTGACGTGTAAAGTGTATTCGGTTAGAAACGGTCAATGCACCCAACGTAAGGTACGGTCAAGGACTTTAATTCATGAGCCACCATAGAACCTTTTCAAAGAAAAAATCGTTACGATTTCCCTTGATAATTAATGGGATGTCTCTATGACGTTTACTGTGAATTGGTTCCATGGTGGCTCATGAATTAAAGTCCTTGACTGTACTTATAGTATACTAATCGTCATCGCTCAAAGTGTCGGGCTTATTGCCACCTGTATCACTAGAAAAACAATAGATGTAGTATCACTAGCGCGTGTACGGAGCACTTGGCCTCCTTTGTCTTGGCGACGGCATCCTTAGACGTAGGGTGGCGCGTGCCAAGGCGGCGCAATGTAAGGGTGACAGTTTCTAAGCGAATGGGCTTTGTCTAGCATCACTATGTTACAAAGACGGCATAACACGTGTCTTACTAACCGGCCTCTCAATCGCTATCCACTCGGCGCCAATAACGCAATAATCGGTTCGCGTTTGCTTTGATTGAAACCCAAAAAGGGACAAAGGGGACTAAAATGTTGTATGAAATAGTTGCCAACACTTGGCGTCAAAAGTGTCGGTTACAACAAAAGTGGCGCCATTTTATTTGTACACTATTTTTTGTGGTCTAAGTCTTATTTGATGTTTTAGTTTTCCGATGCGATTCAATGTCATGTGCCAAGTTCCTAACCCTTTCAACTTGAGAGGAAGTTTGTGCCGAGCAATAGAGCATATACGTAGACAGTTATAAATGTTATAATGACGTGTTTATAACCCCTTTCCAGCAACGAGTTCTCTCGCGCGGTGGCGGAAGAGTACGTGAAGCACTTCGACTTCGCGGGCGCGACGCTGGACGCGGCGCTGCGCGAGTTTCTGGCGCGGTTCGCGCTGAGCGGCGAGACGCAGGAGCGGGAGCGCGTGCTCGTGCACTTCTCGCGGCGGTATCTCGAGTGCAACCCTGGATCTTTCAATTCACAAGGTGCGAGAAGGTTTTCCTAATGAGTACAGTCGCGAACCGGGATTGTTGAGCCACTTGCCACAGTTCGTAAATTAGCCGATTTACAAGGCTGATCGGAGTCGATTCGTTATTAACGACTTTGGCCGAACGTTCACCAATGATGTGGGAGTTGCTATGGTGAGGTAATAACAAGTCACGGTTAGTCAATGGCCGATCCCGCGAGTTGCAAAGATTCTGTCATCGCTATGGTTACATTATAACACAGCTTGATTAACCAATGACTGATCACGGTTTTACCGGAAACTGATGTTGCTTTGGTTACCTTATAACAGTCCCATCTTAGGTAAAGGAAACTTTACTTATCGAGATGACAGGGACTACTATAAACTATGAATATGCCATATGATAAAGAAAGAAACAGGATTATCTTGCTTGCTTGCTTGCGTTCACGCGGCATAGATTAAAGACGGAAGTTATGTCATATCTTACCTTCTTTAGAAATAATTTGAAATTTATAGTCTATCATGTGAGCATTTAAACTGTCATTCTGAAAGGTAAACAGTCTGACTCAAGTCAACATAAAACTAAAATGCCTCCATCAATAATAAGAAAACTGAAATCGTGTTATTACAATACATAAACAAGGGTTGAGCATGCGTGGAATAGCGAGGCGTTTAAATATATCTGTGATAATTTTATTCATGATAAAAAGATGGAAGTTTCAAAATGGATCGACTCAAGAAAATCTGCAACTACATTGCGAAGCAGTCTGAGAAGACATGCGTGGGAGCGATATCTGCAGAAAATTGGTCGAGTCAATCCATGAATGTCTCCAAAATGTATTTTGATAACCATAGTGCATACACCCGATTATGAGAAATATAAAAATAAAATTTAAATTTATTTTGTCTTTTTAAAAATTACTTCTAACTCATGTTGAAAATTTTACGGATAACATGTCGCGGGCTAATTAAAAATAATGTAGGGCTACGAATTAGCCCGGAACATGTCGAGCTAAACTCCATTTAATAAACGTGAGTTATCCGTAAAATTTTCAACATAAGTGAGTCTCACGGTAGTTTAATGTTCAATGTCACTTCTAACTATCTGTGATTTAAAAAAAACTTATTTCACGAAGTTACGAGTTACAAACTTCAAGCAGAAGTTCCATTTCAACTTTTTACATAATTAGTAAGAGACTTCCGCTTGTAACTTGTATCTTTGTGAGATGGGTGAGTGATTAGATTATTTTATAAACCTTTGTGGATATTAGTGCAAATTTTGACGTTTATGTCAAAGAACGGTTTAATATACAGACGTATTTACATTTATATTTACAAGAAATATTTCCATAAAAATAATTAAATCTTGTCATTAATGTCAAACGTCAGAATTGTCCACCATAACAAATTTTCGTTACAGATGTAGTGAGAAACTATTTTCCTTCGTAATTTTTCGGAAAAGTTCGTATTTATCGTACTCTCTCAAATAGCTTCAGTACCCATCTTAAAGCCGTAGGGGTAAGTCGCATCAGCAGACCAATATATATATAGAGTGGATAATACGCAATCCAAATATTCGCTATAGTATCATTATTTTCAAATTACTTATAAAAACGTTGTATAGCCATGCTAAAACCTCGAAAACGGTTAAAAAAACCATTCCAAGAAAATCATATTTAATATTAACCTGTATCATATCGGAAAATAGCATATTCAAAAATAGCAACAACTCAGAGTATTCTAACAAAGTTTTATTTTGTTGTCCTTTTAATTAATGTTTTAAAGTGGAGATGTTTGGTTTACTAGTGACAATAAAACTGAGTTGATATTTTCAAAGTTACAGGAAGTGGTTGTAACATCTCTGTATTATACATTCACATTATTCATTTTGACATGTGACACTAAACAATAAAGTTCCATATTAATGGATAAGAGAATGTCACTGATTTAATACGATCATTCATTGACAGTTCGGATGTCATCGTATTCCGATAAAGATCCGAGTTTTCCCGAAGGAAAATAGTTTCTCACTACATCTGTAATAAAAGCCCTGAGATCTGTAAAAATGGCGGACTAACTTGTTCAAACTTAAAATGTCAAATATAAATTTAATTATTTGTCAATTTGTCAAACATGGAAAGAAAAAGATAGCAATATATCTCTATTCTTCAAAAACACGAACCGTCTAGTGTAACTTTTCGTGACCTCGAGAATTACCGATAAAAGCCGATTAGTATTACACGACCAAGTTACAAACATTGGTAAGTGGCTCAACAATCCCGGTTCGCGACTGTACATCCTTCGTATCCATTATTAAAGGGACGCATTTGATTCTGTGGTGTTGCGGTTACGTTTTCACACAAAGGCACGTCGAACACACTAAAAAGCAACATCGATTTCAATTTGACAGTTGAAACTTAATCTCGCTCTGAAATTGAAACATTTGGTATCACGTAACGTCATTGCAATCGAACCGAAGCCCACACCTATATTAAACATTTTGACACTTAAACCAAAATGAACGAATGTTTTTCTAAAAATGCTCTCACAATCGTAATTCAGTTTTTTAATCAAAAGCACTTTACAGCGACGCTTGAGATTTAGATTGCTTTCCCCCGAGAAATCAATGTTGATTTTTAGTTGAAAGACAATACCTTTGCTGAATCAATGGTGTAATATCCAGAATCTCTGGAATAGAACTTCCCGTAAAAGCAATCGCGATTTTGTTTTTATTAATTCCTCTTAATTTAAACTTTTTTTTTTTTTTCAAAACAACTCGTTTAGAAATGTCTAGTTTGAGTGTAGTACAGTCCCCGACATTTAACGTGGCAACATTTTAATAAGTGGGGATAAATTCACGTATCGATTTCTTCATGAAAAAAGGAATACGCAAACTAACGCCCACTACTTAAAATCTTGGCAATTTTGATGCCGAATAGTCTAGTCAGTATTCACCCTAGAGGTCAGTTCACTTCACGCCAAGGCGAGACGCGACTCTGAGCTCACATTTTTAAAAATACAACTCAAAATATACTCTATTTACTATGCTTCTCGGTGTGAAATGACCCTAACCCGGGCCGTATTTACGCAGATGCGGTCCACACGCTGACGTGCGCCATAATGCTGCTGAACACGGACCTGCACGGGCTGGCGGCGGGCGGCGCGTTCCGCCGCATGGCCTGCGCCGAGTTCGTGGACAACCTGGCCGACCTCAACGACGGGGACAACTTCCCCCGGGACACGCTCAAGCAGCTCTACCACGCCATCCGCACGCAGCCGCTGCAGTGGGCGCTGTGAGTACCGAATATTCAAATACTTAATGCATTATTTTAGTCAATCATAATGCAATAATTGCGCGGATATTGCGCGCGACGTCGGTAACTCTGGCGCCTGTCATTTTGCCTGGCAAGATGAGCGACAAAGGAAGATTTCATCTGTTATTATATATTGTACCTTTTGTATGAAGTAATAAGGTTTTATTGACTTGGTCACACATTCGATTTCTTATTTGTCAGCACTCGTTAGGGCGGCCGAAAATTGCCGATGTAACTTGTATTTGTGGTACTCCTGTACTCCCGCGTGGGGCAGGCGGAGCTTGCGAAACGGATAGATTTGAATGAATTCGTGGCTAGGTGTTTCAGATCCACTATTAGCAATTTTATCCATACAACTAAATGAAAAACCGTCAAAATATAGACTCATCAAACTAATTATGCAAGAGGTTAATCCGTGTCTCCATCTTCATGATCCAGGGTCGTTGATCCCATTCAAAAGGTGACAATTAAAATATGTCGATGCTTAAACTGATACGATTAAAATTTGACGCCGGGAATTAGGTAATTAGGACTTCAAAGCTGTACTTACGACACTTTGGCCCGGGCGCACTGATAAAAATATATCATTAGAGCTTAGATAAAAGCACCGCAACTATAGTCACGTCCCTTTGCCCACCATTCCCGGGCTTGTCTGTGCATCTTCGCTCACGTGTGTCCTGTGTCCTCAGCGACGCGGAGCCGGCGGCGGCGGCGG
>BHDV01006245.1:75462-123588 GCA_005406045.1 Adoxophyes honmai | reverse complement strand
TTATTATATCACCTACAGATGCTTGTGCCTTATAAAGGGTTAAGACGCGATTTTTCCAAATTTTTCACCATCAAACACATTTTGCTCGGAAAGCTAAATTGAATTCGAAACCAAAGACATTGAAACTTCCTCGAGACGTCTTAACATGCAGCTAGAAGGCCTGCCAAACAAATCTACCCCTCAACTCACCGTCTTACTGTTCTAGACCTTCAAATCTCAATTCTAAATCCATGACTCTCAGTACATTTCTCAGTAAACAACCCATGGTTACTTACGCTTTTTATCAAAGACACTCGATCCACGAGGAGTGTCCAAAGATCAGCCTTAAAGAAAGGTAATAAAGTTTATTTTATGGGTGCTTATCGAGTCGCTTAGGCTCTGCTGGAAGAGATTCTGCATAAGCGACATGGTAATGGCTACTAAAATATACACGGGCCATCTCACACATCCCGTTGCAATGTGGGTAGGATTGAAAAGGCGTTCAGTTCTACCAGAGCAATCTACTGGTTACGAGAAACTGTTTGAGAGCAATCCAAATTTGAAACTGCTTGTTTTGATAGCTCATAGAATTTACTCGGGTACATCTTAGTAATTCATGTGCTCTGCCTACCCCTCTTGGGAACACAGGCGTGAGAATATGTATGTACATATGTATGACATGTATGTTCTTAGTAAAGCTACCGATATTCTTAATCTGCAAATGTCATTTTCGCTTATTTTAAAAGCTATAGGTATATTGGAATAAAAAAAAGAGTACTTAAACACATTTATTATATTGAAATCAGTACATACTCTAATTTTTTTACCACATTTCCTTTTACACTATGCTGCAAAATTGTATTTAATGACGTGGGATTTTCCCTTTATTTTCTAGTTTAAACATTTTCAATACACATCCCTGTTAGAAATACATACGTGCTTACATCACTCCTGTAGTGGTAGACAGATCACACGAAACGCTACATAGACAAAACCATCATTATGACTTTATCTATGCAGCCACTTCTAGCATAGTTTTAGGTGTGCAATGGAAGAGGTAAAATGGTGACAGGTTGCTAGTATGTCACCTTAAGCATACCTAAATGTATTTCCTTAGTCGCCTCTTACGACATCGTCGGAAGAAATGGAGAGGTGTTATTCTATTCCGACACCACACGGTCGGTCACACAGTTATTATTATACAATCTTAATTAACTAGACAAGTACGTAGTGGATAAATGTCATATGCCATGCATAGTCAGGGAAGTAAACAGAAAAAAAATGCTTACAAAAACCATTTAATTAAAAATATTATGTCGACACTACAAAAGTACGAAAAAATAAACTACAACGATAAAGACGTATCAAATTGTCACCAGTTGTCAGTAAAATTATTTAAAAATCGTGTTGATTAAATGTTCACTTTTCTTTGCATTATGCAGTGGCTGAGAGCAGGGGGGTGTCCAGGTGGGTCCATTGACCTGTAGTAAAATACAACACAAATAAAAATCTCACTAGTATTCCCAAATGAGCACATATTTTGACACAAAAATCGAGCCAGCTGCCTTACTCCCCACACTGGAACGCAACAGTGCCAACACTCATATTTATGTATAGGTACGGTTGACCAAGAAAGTGGTCTACCACTTTTGACAAATGTTTCTGTGAGATAAAATTATCACTAAGGTTGACATGACACATGACGTGCCGTAAATGCAATAATAATATGGGAGCTATTGTCACTGTCATAATGTTATGGCAAGGCGAAATCGACCTTGTTGTTTCACGAGATTCAAATGAACATCGATCTTAGGGGGGATAGATCAATTTTTGGCCGATTATACGCGGGACTTAATCAAATCACGGTATTTTTTATTTTATTTTTTTTATTACCTCTCGACTTAAAACAGTAGGTATAGTACCAACACTGTTGTTTTCCAGCAGGATTAGCGAGTAAAATGGTTGTAGCGTCCTACTAAGCATTGTCGTGGGAAAATTGGCTCTAGACTCCATTATGTCCAGGGTTTGAGGATGAAGCTTAAAGGTGGCCATATGCATTCTATAACAACGCGACTCAAACCCTTAAATATCAATTAGACACTTATTGTATAAACATGACATACAATCAAACAACACGCCTTATTCCCTATAGGGTAGGCAGAGACAAGAGAACGCCATTCGCTTCTATTCTAACATACTTCTCTCGCACATTCCTCACTCTCGTTATAAAAACTTGACAGTTTCGGGTACTTCTAATTTGGCCTCTCTTCAGAACATCGCTGATCTGATCTCTGAGTCGCCCAATGTGCTCTAAGGCTCTAGCACACTTTCCTTGCTTGTGCATGCGCACCCTTGGTTCATCCATTCTCCCCACGTGCCCAAACCCATGCAACTAGACAGGGATGTAGTCCAGACAGTGCCGAAACTATACTCCATTCACGGAAACAAGTTAATATGCTCTCTCTGTCCCGTAATCCCATCAAATGACAAAGACGAAAAGTCTACGACATTTTGACAACCTCGAAGAACATGTTCACACCTAGCTACTATAACAGAAGTGAATTTAAGTTTTTAGTCAAAATTGGCAAAACAAATAGGCAATAAGGCAAAGAAAAAATACAAGAGTAATACTAATATTCATTTCTGAAAGTTTAATTAACAAATAATAATTTTACCCTTGAAATTGCATGAAAAATTTATCTATTTTGACGTTACAATCTGTCAAAACCTTTTTGATAAAACAAAGATAGCCAAGTTTGAACACTGCCTTTTTTAATTTCCTATCAACTTGTTTTCGTGAATGTTTTAAATGCTCTATAGCCTATAAATGCGCCCGGTGCGAGGTGTCAATACTGTGCCCTTGAAGATACTGGTCTCGTAGTATCTGCGCTTCTCCAGGATTTACGTCCTGTGCCTGGGCACCTCTAGCACCGCTTTAGTTACAGCAGTGGTAGAGAGACCAGGGGCAATAGACTGTGGTCTTTTTAATACTCTGGTTATGGACTCACTTTGGATGCTTCTCATCCCAGGCCTCAAGGTTTTGGCATAGAACTTGAGCCTCAGGGGCCGGAGACTTGGAGCTGGGCTCCGACACGGTCCTGCAGGTCTTGCAGAACTGGCTGCAGCAGCAAGCTGGGGACAGGCACGGTGGACCTGGCTAGAGCTCACTGGAACTTATACAGGGTAGCCGGATATTGACGGTAAAAATATTATGTTAATGAGTGGTCGGGTATATGTGTCTGAAAACCCCTACAAATCCTTACTTCCTTAAGCCCGTCACAGACTACGCATATACGATAATATTTGATCTGCGTATAAATGCCATTTTTCCATATGTCGATGTCAAAAAATACCTGACGGTAAATCTGCGCAGTGTGTGGTGGCTCATTGAAATTGTATAGGGAGCGATATTGACAGATATATGTTCTGTAACAGAATATCTTACCGTATCTGCTTAATGTGTGACGAGCTTTACTTTATGTTATAAATCGGAAAGTGAGTTTGTTTATTTGTTCCGCTTTCTTGCCGTAACTTCTGAACCGATTGCTTTGAAATTTTGCACACGTAAAGATAGAAGTCCAGATTAAAATAATAGGGTACTTTTTATCTCGGAAAAAATTGATATTCCCGAGGGAATGTTCGCTTTATACCGCAATATAACCGAATTCCACACGAGCGCAGCCGCGGGCGAAAAGCTAGCAATTTACATTTCCTAAAAATTTTCATTACTGAACTTGCGACAGACAAATCGATGGGTCCTACGTAAGTTATCGTAATCCACAAAATGCCAAAATTCGGATTATTGCAAAAATGCGTTCATTTAATGTATTACTATTAGTTACTAAAAGGAAAAAAATGTTCTTTAATTATAAGTAGGTTTTTCCAAAAGTAAATTATGGTATGTTTCAAACAACTCCGACGTACTGTATTGTATAGACCCTAGCGCTAGTTTACGTGGAGCGATGTATTGGCCGCCCGTCGTGCACGTCTGTCGCATCTATCAGTTACGATCGACTACGCCGAGAAAAATGGTGATGCACACGTTTAACTCGTTTAATGACAAATATAGACGTTTAACAGTTTATTCTAAGTTTTAGATTCGTATTTTCATGTAATTTAAAGTTCCGGTATTTACTGTGGTATGTATCCTTAACCATAGTTTACACTGAAGTTGAACATCGAAAAACTATGGTATGTTTAACATATGATTGTTTACGCGGGATTTTTATACTGTTTTTACAGTAGTAAAATCACATACAACACTTTACTTCGGAAAGCATTCGTGTATTTTTATTGTATCTTCCACTTAATATATTGTATGCTGGATATAAAAGTTACTTACGATACTATACTGTTTAAACTTTAGCTATTAATCCTTATTTCATATATTTTTTAACTAAATCGCCTCTTCAACTTGGAGCTGATAGTCAAATTGTTGAAGAAATGCTACTAGATAGTATTTTGAATGACAGCTACACGAATAAATATTTCACCAGCCACCACCAAGTAAAATATCGTGTAAGCTTCCGTTATCAAAAAAGGCATTAAATGTAATTACAAATTATTTTAGACACTGATATCAGATGTTTTGAGGCCAATATCAGGCATAATTTCAAACAAAATAGGTTTTTTCTTAAATTTATTGAAGTTGTTATAAACAAATTTGGCATGATTAGTTTATTTGAGGACGAATGGAGAAAACACTGCGGTACCAAGTCCTGTAAATGAATGGCTAGATAGTGAAAATTGCTCTCCCTCTTAAGAAATTACAATGGAGAAAGACGCGTAGGTGTCACCATACTTAGACTTAAGTGGCGTTGTGTCAACATACATACATGTATATACAATAACGCCTCTTTCTTTGTTCTACTTGCTACGATCCTGACATACCTCTTCTGCTTCATCCACATTCAATAGTCTCTTCATACATGCTCGTCGGTTTCGGGTTCTCTTGACTTGACCTGCTTCTAATACGTCCCTGATTTGGACACTGAACGTCCGTCTAGGTTTTCCTCTCCGAACACACTCATTTATACTTCCCGTATAAATCTGTTTAGTAAATCTTCTTTCATCCATCCTCTCTATATGACCAAACCAGTTAAGCATATTTTTTTCTATCCTAGTCACTATCTACTACTATCTACTTTCACATCAGCTCGTTCCCTTAGCCTACTATTTCTAATTCTGTTTTTCAGTGATACACCTTGCATACTTCTTAACGCTTTCATTTCTACCACATTTATTCTACTTTTATGCTTAATTTGCCATACCTCACTTTTGCTACCGTACATTAGTGTTGGAACAAGCACCTCTTTGTGGACAGCCAACACCTCAACACTTCAAGCAAATAGCCCATTCACTAATTCAACTGATCTATCAACCCCAAGTTCAAATGGAGAAACTGTAATGAAAGGAAAATATGAGTAATGTAAGGGGAAGTAATGAAGTGAGTGGATTGAAAATAAAAGAAAAGTTAACAAAAATATTAGAAATACAATTAAATTTGAAATGGTATAACTTGCTGAAAAAATAAGTGTTAAATGGTCACTGACTTGCAGAATGTAGATGATATTCTAAAGTATCGGACAAACTAGGGAAAAAGTTTGATTGTTGGGTGAAAAACCTAATCAGTTTTGAGGAAAACTAAGCGACGGATTTATACTGACACAGATTCAAAGTCAAAGTATGCTATTCAATATCACCTTCAAACAACAACGAATAACTTAACATTTTACAGCCTCTTGAGTTTCGAAATTTGGTAACAAGCTGTTTGCTGGATCTTATTGGCTAAAAAAAATTAACAAGGAGGTATAGAATTCAGATTTTTGACCGATAACTATAAGGTTTTAACCGTATTGTGAACACGTTTTCGGTACATGCCACATTAAAATATAACGTAAAAGTGACGCATACTTTTTTAGAGAAAAGATAGTGTTTATGCTGTGATCAAAAAGATGGTTAAAACTTGAACCATTTATACACCGTCTGAATGGTTCGCCTTGGTAATATGGTCCAAAAGATGGAAAATCTTACGACGTAGAGCACACTAATTTGTATGATTTCATGATTTCAAGCTATTGTGGCGAGGCAGGAACCTTAAATAATAACCCGTGAAAATGGTAAAGTGAAAAGTTTTAAGTTTAGGTTGATTTAAAATGATCTTTTATTAATTATGATTGCATTATTATTGTAATAAAGGATTACATTTTTTAAAGATTAGTTAGTTGCGGAAAGATTAGATACTTTTGAAATATGTGAAAAAAAAGATAAACTGGTATTGAGTACCTTTGTTTTTAATTTGAGATATTCCTTTTACAAAGTACACATTTTATGTACTTTATGCTATTTTATAAAATATTTTTTTGAAAATACGATACATTTCACATTCCAAATTTACGTAATGAAATTATAGTATGTCTTACATACCATAACTTAAACTAAAATAGTTCCCACGTAGCCTATTGTTAATAGTAGTTACGCCATTTTTTAATCGAGCTTGTTCAACGTAAACTATTGTATGTGTCACATACAATAATTATCTCCAGCTATAGTCCAATGTATAAAATCTTAAGAACAATTTCAGCAAAACCAAGCAATTTAAAGAATATTTAGTACATTAGACTAAAACACAACATTATTTTTAACACACATGCGAAATTTCAAAAAGATTGACCAACAAATAAACTTGTGGTTTTAATTTCTAACTTTAAATGCCGCTCCTGTAAAGTTGCATTTTTGGGGTTACGCTAACTTACGTAGGAGCCATCGAAATGTTTCATCGCTTTTTACGTCATTGCGGCCTGTTTTTTACCTACCATTCGTCCCGTACGCAAGTACCGTTAGTTGGCGTGTGTACACCTGCAATCGTTCGACATTGCTATGCCTATGTAGGGTGACGGCACCAGTTATGGACGGTTTAAGTTGACAAGCACCAGTGATGGACACTTCATTCATAATTTAAAGACCATAGAGTTGTGAATTGATTGTTGTAAAACAAATGACTTTTCCTTAGTGGGTAGTAAATAAGAGTCATTGTCCATTACTGGTTCTATGTCCATTACTGGTGCGGTGACCCTAGTTGACTCGGAGACGGAGTGCAAAAGACTGGACAATATTTTCAGATTTTCGTATTTTTTCACATGAAAATTCCGAGAAAAAAGCTTCACAGGATTTTTCAGACGCTTATACCTGACCACTAGTTAAAATATTTATGGCCAATTTCCGGCCACCTTGTACTTTCTCTCCTACCCCTCTTAAGTAAGTATGTAGTAAGTAAACACTTTAATACTTAGTACAAAAGGAATAAACACAAAATACAAAAAAATCAACTTGTATACAAATGAAATGGCGAAGTACAAAGGCGGACCCTTTAAGGGATCTCTTACAGCCAGCCTTAAGTGCCTCTACCACTTGAAGCAGTCAATTACTTACTGGTCTTCTTCGCTTCGATCGGCTTGGTAGGTTCATTTTCAATGTACTCTCTGGAGCCCAGAGTGCAGTGTGACAGTTGCAACTTTGCCTTGAACACGGGATCGAAGAGCCCTGGGCAAAGATTATCAAAGCTAGAATTGCCAAAACCAAACATACTCAGTCACATCAGAGTCGAAGCGACGCGACGCGTCATGCTTTGTACGGCGACTCACACACGACGACGCAAAAATTGTAGTCGGCGTCTGACGCGATTCGCAAATTCGCTAGACGCTTCGAAGCGCGAGCATTTGCGTCAACTCACGTCAACGCGCTTCGACGCGCGCTTTCGTATTCACATAGTACAAATTTGTACTTAAATAATAAACCAATAGAGACGAATTTACATAATTTAATATTTGCGAAAAAACATGACGCGTCGCGTTGCTTCGACTCTGCTGCTGAGTTGAGCCTTAAACGCATTGACGCTTTGAGGACTGTGCCATTACCTTTAATTTGCAGTGATTGTACTCCCTAACGGCGGCGTAAACGATTTGTATGGAGATTTTTAACAGCGCCCCTACCGGTCACTTGTGGAATTAAAAAGACCGACTGTGGCTGTAAGGGCGCTTGTGCACTGCCATGAATTTTCCGGTCCGGCCGTCCGGTTTTTCAAGGTCTGTCGCGCCGTTCCGCTCACGCCAATACAATTTAATGGAAGAGCGAGCGAGACGAGACCTCAATGAAAAAGCCGGACCGTAAAATTCATGGTAGTGCACAAACGCCCTAAGGGTTTCCGGACCATCCACACAAAATAAATGGTCATGACAGACATCGGGTTATATGCACTATCAAAATGCTAAAATATGCATGCAAATACGCATTAAAAAAAATGGCGAAATATGCACTAGCATATGCACAATCAGGGCGAAATATTCAATTATAATTTTTGTTTATTATATATATTTTTCTAAGTTTTCTACAGCACACTTGTCACGTTTTTACGTCAACTGGACAAAAATTAAGGCGCCATCTCTGCAGAAACCTCTTCAGGCAAAGTTTGTTCGGTGCCGTTGATAAATGCGTCAATTTTCTTGATGGCTTTCAAACTAGAGATTTTACATAAAACTGCATCTAATTTACCACGAACCTTTTGCGATAGCGAACTTGGAAGGGCGTTACTCTACGTAACACAACATGCCAAACACGAAAATATGCGCTATCATTGAAAAAGTATCAAAATATGCACTATCAATGTAAAAGTGACAAAATATACATTTGCATATATGCAAACATGCAAATGCATAATAATTCGATGTCTAGTGATGAGGGAGTTATTGTGCTTTTAGAGGGTATGCGCACCTTCTGAGAACCCCTCATACCTCCGTGCTGCCTCGAACCGGTGATGCTTGGCGCATTTTTCACACATGTTACCATTTATTGATACCGTGCAAATTGTATTTTTTTTAATATTTATTGTAAAAGCGGCAACAGAAATACATGATTTGCGAAAATTTTAACTGTCTGGCTATCGTGGTTCTTGAGATACAGTCTGAAGACAGACAAACGGACAGGCAGCGAAGTATTAGTACTTAGGATCCCATTTTTACAATTTGGGTACGGAGCCCAAAAAATTAACAAGTAGGTAGGGGTAGGTAGGTACAGGGCAAATTTAGACAATTTTCACATTTTTTTCTTAACCTTCTTGAACTGCTACAAAGTAGTTTTGGTCTATAGGTATGTTCATTTACCGTGTTTTTCTTTGCATTCCAATATGGAAACTGCTGTATTACTAATAGCTGCCGTTGTCTCAGTGTCTGTCGCCGTCTCTACTATTTTTTCTTTGGGGACTAATTCCTCGTCCTGTAAAAAAAAACTAAGTAGCAATGTAGCGTAAACTTTTCTGTAAAGATACTTTTAACAATATTCTAAAAGTGGCTACGGAGAGTTTCGTGTTCTCAGCCAACCCCATTTGGAAATACCGAGATGTTGATGTTTGTGGTTAAATTTGAAGACCAACAATTAAAATTAAATAAATAAAATTCTGTATTTGAAAATGAAATGGAGATGTATTACTCTAAACTTGACGCCACTCAGAAAAAATAGAACGGAACGTGTGAACAACTTCACTAAAAAAAAGTTAAGTAAACAACAAAACCACTAACCGGTAACACCAGCAAATGTTTTAAATCGCTTCTGCTTTGGATATATTGCCAGAAATCCCAACATTTCATCTGTACAATGTCATTATCGGATTCATTAGGAGTGAAGTCCAATACCACGCGTTGGGGCACCAGTGGTTCTCCTAGATTCTTCTCACCAAACACAGACGAAGTTTTGGTTTTGAGATGAACTTCAGATCTCGAAGTGAGCGAAAGCCGTCGCGTAAAAAAAGACTGCTGCAGCGAATCCCGCTTATCCACCATGTTTAAAACGTTTTAGAAATAAATGGCGTAAAATAAATATAAAAGGTAATGCGTGGAGCACTGCGTGAAGTGAGTTTCGATATAACGATTGACGTCCGTCATTTTGACAATAGTGGTGCAAACATAGATTATAATTTGTCAATTCATTTAAGAAGTCTAGTACTATAAATAGAACGGACTAAAAATATACTTATTAATAAAAATAACTAAATTTTGAGTCTGGTCACCATCTGGTCACCTACCGAGAAAATCTTTACAGTAAAGATGCAGTAAATCGGCTACAAAAACGTACTACCTAATGCATACCTAATGTAAGTTTTTTACGTGAACCTATTTCCTGATTCGCCTCTTACGACATCCACGGAAAAGAGATCTCATACAATCAGACAGCACACAGAAAGTACTTTAACTAATCCAAACTATTGCCTATTTACGATCCATTTTGTAAAATAATTGTCCATTTCTACTTTTATCTCAATTTTGTACAATGTAGGTTCAATTTTTTATAGAATGCCTAATATAATCATTGCTTTATTAGATTGAGTTTTGACTTCAATCTACTTAGTTTTACAGCCATTTTAAGACCGTACAAGCTCTGCATATGTTAAAAAGAGTAGATAAAACAGAAGAGTGAAAAGAATAAGATAAAAAATACTACGCAATAACGGCCCTGGAAATATAAAAAGGCCGCAGAAGCCACAAAGTTTAGTGCTACATGTGCAGGGGAAGTATTCAGCGCAGGGGTGCTCTCTTCCGGGCAATCAGAGAGACGCGCTGGAGTGACCATGAAGCCAAGGATACGCTAGGGACCTAGGGACAAATGTCCCGCGACTTGTTGTCGGCGACATGTCAAGCGAAGCCGGCCGTATTCGCCTGATATATCTTGGGACATCGCGCGACATGTATCCGCGTACAATACACGTGTCGCGCGATGTTGCCAGACAAGTCGAGCGAAGTGCGGCAACGTCGCGTCACTTCGCCCGACGTTGCTGGGGACACTAGTGTGTCCTTGGCTTGATTTAGTATTGTGAAAGACTGACAAGAGACAAGAATAGACTGATGCACCTCTTCGTGCCGACGATAAGGTTTCATCCGTGGTTTCATGAAGCAGGAGCTCTTTCAGTGTCTGTGTCATTTCTCATTGCGTAAAAATGCTACTGTGAAAACAGTTACATACATACATACATACAATCACGCCTGTTACACGAAACGTAACATAGACTTAACCATGATTATAATCTACACTAATATTATAAAGAGGAAAACTTTGTTTGTTTGTTTGTTTGTTTGTTTGGTTGTAATGAATAGGCTCAGTAACTACTGGACCGTTTTTAAAAATTCTTGCACCATTCGAAAGCCACATTATCCACGAGTAACATAGGCTTTTATTTTGAAAAAAAAAGGATTCTGTTAAATATTTGGGTTTAGATATCTACATCTACACTAATATTATGAAGAGGAAAACTTTGTTTGTTTGTAATGAATAGGCTCAGAAACCTACGACCCCAAAATCCGAAATTTACGCGAACGAAGTCGCGGGCGGAAAGCTAGTTATAACTATTTTACGCTACACAGCCACTCCTAGCATAATTTTAGGTTTCAAAACAGATAAAACAGGTAATATAATAGTGACAGATGGCTTGCCTGTCGCCTAAAGCATACCGAAACCTTTTTCCTTAGTCACCTCTTATGACATCCTCGAAAGAAACGGAGAAGTGTTATTCAATCTCGGCACCACACAGATGAAAACAGTTTCAGTGAAAAAAACTGAAAAAAAAAACATTTGTGAAAAAAGCGAATGGAAATGTTGTTTATAAGAAAATACGATCTCGGAGTAATTATCTAATAAATCGATTGACTAGACATTAGACTTGATACATAAAAATAAATAAACCAAGTGTTAGATCGTTGGACCCTCCCACTCAATAAGGTGCAGCACAGACGGCACACAAATTCCGCATGGATTGTATGCATTGTGCGCCGGTTAAGGCCGGCCACATACATTCGGAATTTTTCCGTTCGGAATCCCGAATCGGAAAATCAAACGCAGTCAATCCATACAAAATCTATGGACCGCCACACACATTCGTTCCGGAATTCCGAACGGAATTTTTCCGAATGTATGTGGCGGTCCATTGATTTTGTATGGATTGACTGCGTTCGGAAAGTCTGATTCGGGATTCCGAATGGAAAAATTCCGAATGTATGTGGCCGGCCTTAAGCGCGTCGTGCGCGTTCCTGCATAATATACCTATAATTTCATAGGTTCTATTTTCACAGACTAAAATGTGCGTGACGGATTGTCTGTCGTCTGAGCAACTGAGTGGTCACCCTCCCAAGATGGCGGTGTTATAAGACACGGCAACTCAGGTCATTAGCGGCCCGAGCATTACCGAGCCCGCTTGCCAGCAAATAAAGCAGTTATGGTCCCATTTACCGCCCCTGGTTACATTAGAGATAAATCCAGAGCAATTTGTACAGATCTCGAGTAAAAACACTTGTGACAGAGTAGGTAGGTACTATAGTTCATTCACGGAAACAATTTAATGGGGAAAACAAACTTAGCTACCATTATTTTATCAAAAAGCTTTTGACTGATTGTAACTTCATAATGAATTTTCGTACAATTATTATTTGTTAAATGGACTTTCACCAATTAATAAAGTTAAATAATGTGTCACTTAGGGGTCGTGTAAAAATAAAAAATAAATCACTTTGAACGAGAAGACTATTTAACATCATATTTGCTATTTATTATGATTATGACGAATGTAAAATTATAAACTTTAACCCTTAGCCAGGCCTAGCGATTTATTTCCTTTTGAATATGGATATTGGTAGATCAAAGGATTATGAAAAAAGTAATTTCTTGTTTTTTTTTAAATTGACTATTTTATAAAAAAAACCCGGTGGTCCATATATGACCAGTGCCCGTCACCAAAAAAAAAAGTGGTCCATATGCGGCCACTGCCCGTCAAGTAAAAACTCATCTGTTAAGGGTTAGACTATACTTGCCTATAATTAATCGATAAATAAATAAATCCACTAGAACTAAGATAATGTGTATTTTTATTAAAGAACGCGGTAATAATCATCAAAACATGTTATATTTATTTATGAACACGGTGATATTCATCAAAATATGGTGCTGGACATATTGCCATAGAGCCATTGATTTGCTTCACATTTCCATTTTACGAACGCTTGCTATGTGGTTTTCGTATTTTCTGAAAATATCAAACGAGGTATGAAATTTTCTAGCATATTTACTTTGTTTAAGTGAGTTTAGTCATCAACGATTTAATCGTAGTTTACCCTTAATAGTACTGTAAATTGCTTGCTGGGCAGTGGACACATATGGACCACAAACACGCAGCACACACAGGCAGTGGTCATATAGGGACCACTTAATTTAGCAGTTAATATTTCCTAAAATAACCGATATTGTGCTCAACCCATAAATGACAACAATAAATATACTTATATACTATTATAAAATAACAACAGTTACCACTTACCGTATTTCTATTCACCATATTTCTTTTTTTTCTTTCACCAATTGCTTAAAATCACCCGTTAACGCGAAATTTGCATTTGAGAACGATGAAATGTCAAACTTTTGTTCTGCCAACTAATTTTTTTTTTCGTTCCGTAATCGACTGGTTCATAGACAATCCAATAATGACAGTTTGCGGTCCATATATAGCCTCTGCTCGTTACAAAAAAATAAATTACCATGTGGTCCCTATATGGCCACTGCCTGGCTAAGGGTTAAAAAGCCTAAATTTTTTACTTCCAATTCCAACTAAAAATTAACATTCAGTTCTATTCTAGTAGTCAGGTGTGAACACGTTTTTCAAGATTGTCAAATGTCGTAGACTTTTTAACCGACTTCAAAAAAAGGAGGAGGTTCTCAATTCGTCGGGATATTTTTTTTTTAATATTATTTTTTTTTTATCATCATTATTTTTTTTTATGTGTGTTCGCTGATTACTCGAAGACGCCTGGACCGATTTGGAATTTTTTTTTCTTGTTTGAAAGGGTATAGTTTCCAGGTGGTCCCATTGCCAGCATATCTTGATCTGGTGATGGAATATGAGGGAAAAAAACCCTCAAATTTTATTGGCACAGGTAATGTTTTTAGTACATTTTTCAAAGCTACACCAGTATTTACGTCTGGCAGTAAAAAAAAATGACTGAGCTGATGATGGAAGGTCAACTCCTTAATGCTTAGGAGTTAAAGGATAATTCTTTCAATACTTAATGCACCTGCAGACTGGAAATTATAATTTCAGTAATTAGTCAGGCCTGCTGGTGATGGAAGGTCACCCTCATTATTAGACAAATGCTTTCAGTATAGCCCAAATTTGAAGTCGGTTTTTTTTTGTTTAAAATTATTGTCTTTGTCATTTGTATCGGATTACGTGACAGAGAGGGCGCTATATTAACTTGTTTCCGTGAGTGAACTATAGTCTGCGTAAAAACAGCAGACGACGCTCGCCACTTCTTGGTTGACATTGGATGTGCTTTAAGAGGATAGGAGTCGCCCCGCTTCAAACCACCTTCTCCATACAAACGTAGTCCCCTGTTTTCTCCGTGAATAATGACATTAGAGCAAAATTTTTTTTTACTTTATATTTGTATCTGTTTTGGCTATGCCCCTATGTTTTGCTTTTATCGATTTTCTAAAAAAAAAATAAAAAAAAAATAAAAATAAAAATAAAAATCGATAAAAGCAAAACGTAGGGGCATAGCCAAAACAGATACAAATATAACGTAAAAAAAATTTTTGCTCTTATGTCATTATTCACGGAGAAAACAGGGGAATACGTTTGTATGGAGAAGCGGTTTGAAGCTGGGCGACTCCTATCCTCTTAAGGTCTTGTTGTTTGAGTTCATCGTAAGGCGACTGAAATTATAGATTGTAAAGTCTGACCAGTTTTTTGTGGATGTGGCATGACGATGACGACAGTAGTTTTAAATTTCCTATTATAGCAATATTTTATGGTCACGTGTCAAAGTTCAGGGCGGACACGACCTTCAGCAATGAAATCAACGACTAGAATGATGATGATGATTGTGTCAACGTTAATTCGGCCCATTTAATCTCTAGTAAAAACTGACTTAAGTAATTGATATACGGCTTTTATCTGCTAAGAGGCTGGGCTTTACAATTACACAGACATACAGACAGAGCTCACAAAATTACCCAAAACGAAAAAAACTTTTAAAAATACGCCAGAAATAGCAACTAAACGTGAAACATGGTTTTGTCTATGTAGCGTGTCGTGAGGTCTGCATTACATTTGGGTATACAAGCGTAAGGTGTAATGTATGTATGTTATTTACCCTTTGATTACTAGAAACTCACACTAACCAGCACGAAGTGGCACTTATCAAAGTAATATTTTACTAACCAACTATCCTTACCACAGATTTATATCGAGCTAGATGACTCAAGTGTATGTACTGTGCGTGCCAAAATGGAGCCAAAAGGAAGAGCAATGCTCCTCTCTTGATGTGATTTTATTTAGTTTTATAACACTTAGATTAGGTTTAACTGCCTAGAAACAGGATAATTTGAATAAGGCGGCGTCATCTTTGAATGGGTTTCACTCGGATTGTCAATTTTCATCACTAAAGCGCTCATGTGACGATACCTACTGTCGAGAAAAAGTGACACGTTTGGTTTTCATACAAATGCAGGAACTCGCGGTATCTAGTTCAATATAAGTCTGTGATCCTTACTTTACCAAACAGGAGTCTATTTCAAGAAATACCAAACAGAGTGTAATTTTAATTATCCAACATAAATTTCTCCTCGGTTGAGTTTACCATAGTTGTCGTAAATAGTTTGTTGAATGTATCACAAATTGTGTTGGTTGTCGACATGTTTGGTTGTACTCGAGCGCACTAAAACTTTGGAGCGAAAATTATCAGCAGACAAAGGCGCTCGCTGCTCGGAGATGCTGAGAGGTTTGTCACATGTGATAGCTTTACGTAGTTTGTAAGTCTCTTACATTCACGGAAGAAACGGAGAGGTGATACTCTAAACCCGCCAGCGCACGGAAACTTAACCTAATCGACATCGACGAGGCCACTAAGGAAAAAGGTTAAGGTATATTTTCTAGCAGACTAGCAACCTTTCACTATTATACCTGCCAACTGAAAACCTATGCTAGAAGCGGCCACGAAATGTGAAACGTTTCGTCGACGGAGCGTTTCGTGCGTTCTGCCTACCCAATTACGTCATATTATTTTCACTAGGTAGGGTCCAAATTTATTTTGTTGTCTAGCTTTGAATCAGCTGTTTCATAATGTATTTAGATACATACCTACATACATACAGTCACGCCTGTATTCCCAAATGGGGTAGGCAGAGCACACAAAACGCTACATAGACAAAACGATGACTATTTCACATATTTATTTATTTAGATACCTAATTATAATCCGTACCAATATATAAATGTGAAAGTGTGTTTGTTTGTTTGTTTGTTTGTCCGTCTTTCACGGAAACGGAGCGATGGATTGACGTGATTTTTCAGGTAGAGATAGTTTAGGGCATGGAGAGTGACATAGGCTACTTTTTGCCTCTTCAAAACCCTCCATTTCCCTAAAGTGAGGGGTGGAAGTTTTCAATGTAGAAAGCTATAAATTGGTATGTGTGCTATCTCTTCTGAGATACCCCGAATTTAACGCGAGAGGAGCCGCGGGCAAAAGCTAGTATCGATATAAATTTTGTAATGCGAAAATTATGATGCTACCACAGGATTCCGGTTATTTAACATAGGCCATTTTCTTATTGCCTTTGAACTTAAAGTAGACACATTGGTAGTTGTTTATGCATTTACAAAGAAAAATTACAGAAATATACTTATTAATAAAAATAACTTATCCTAAACTTATCCTAAGCTAAATTAAATCTAAAAAGGGGTCCCCGTGGCATGGTGCCCAAAAGGCTGGCAGCGTTTCCCCTTTGACACATTAGTAGACACATTCAGATTTGGATGTGGAGAAAGTTCATTAACGTAGGTACCTACTGATTTACTAAATTTCTTACTTTGGGACGTTATGTTTACAAGCAAAATAGACCTTGCAACCAAAACACTCACTTCAGTAGATAACGGTGTGGGTCATTGTCATAACCCTAAAAAAACATGTCCATTTGTAATATATAAGACATTTTTAATTATTGCATTTAATTTACATCATAACTATAAAGTACAGGAAACGTACTAGACTATACTATATCGTATTTTCTATAAATGTAATATTTGTTTTGTTTATCACCACAAATGTAACTGAAAGTCCACTTCGGTGGACTGTCCGGGTTCTACCTGTTAATAGAATGTGGCTTTAAAAAATACATCTCTTTTATTATTGTACAAAAATGCCATTTTTCCCTAATCTTTATATGATTTCCATTTAACATTAATAGGATTTAAAAAATTAGATGGAAATAAAACACATTTTTTGCATCATTGAATCTTGTCACAGCATTTTTTGTCTTTTTGGTGGACATTACTTTAAATTCTAGAAAAATTAGGGAAATGCCAAATGAATAGACCGGGACATATAATTTAACTAATTCACTATCGTACTATCCCTGTTAGCATCCATTTTGCCGTGACTTGTGCGCAGCAGACGATATTGTTGTGTTAACAAGAATATTTGGTGGTGTCAATGTTGAATTGTCTTTCCGGTTACTGCTGTATTTTGTAAGTACATCGCTATAAATCCACCAAACGTTTTTAATAATTAGTTAAGCAATCAAACATTGTAAATTATGCCTTGCCTTTTGAATAATCCTTTAAATGGCTGGTGTTGTGAATGATAATGCGGAAAAAGTCCATTCGGTGGACGTCTTTTTGGTGGACTTTTTGTGCACCCAAACGATAAATGATTATATTTTGATTGATTCTTGTACTTTGGTTTAATTTTTTATTATAACTTTAAAAACTAGCTTCTGATTCCTTTTTTGTTTTATCCGTAAATGACTAGTGACTGAATAGTGAATGTTTAAACGTTAATTCTGTAAAGGTAAAAAAAACTGTAGAAGATTTAACAAAAACATACAAAATAAGCTTTGGAGGGAAAATGGAATGATGCACGACGATGCAGAAAAAAAATCAATATACAAAAAGAAACTTAAAAGTACATCGCACGCAAAATACCGCCTTCCATTCCAATTATTTTAGTACCATGAAATGGGTGAACATATTGCAGTGAAAAACAGAAGAATGTTTAAAGCAAAGAAACTTACTTACTTAGAAAGAAGTTGATGACTTTAGAATGCAGCAACCATTAAAAATTAGTGAGTGCAGTCTGTTTGTTGATTGAAAAAAATGTTCATAAAAGTATACAATTTTTGGACGTATATTCTGAAAGTTCGGATACGTCAACGTTAAAACAAGGAAGAGCCACCAAACCCCCACTTTCATACATGCTTCTTGAAGACTTGAAGGCTTCCTAGTCTTCGGAGGACGAAGGCATATTTGGTCCACCGAAAAGAATTGTCATTTCGGTAGACAGACACAAAATATTTTTTATATACTTTTTGAATGTATTTACGTGTCTGATTGTTCATGATTATGAGAATATATCTTGAACGTTATTTTTGTTTAAGATGTTTACTGCTTTTTGTTTTGTTTATTTATTATTAATTAACATAATTAGTCCACTCGGTGGACATATTAGTCTTTTCTGTGGAACCGAAATATCGTTATTTCGTTTTAAATCGTTTTTTTCGAATAATTGATCTCTGAATGATACTCAGTTCTGTTGCAAGTTAGAGTAAGAGTCGTAATATACCTTTGATTTTTATAAATCACGTGTTTCATTTTTTGGCGAAAAAAATTGCCAGGCTTGACAATGACCCGTGTGGGATTGTCATGGCACAACACTGTAACTCGGGACAGCTGCCACAGCGGTCGCCTAAAAATACCCAAGATTGTTTTGGCAAAACACTGTAATGTATCTAGGATAGTTACAGTGCTTAGTCGAAGCAAGACCCTCTGTTTGAAGAGTTATAGTGTAAAATGCTTCGGGGTCTTTCGTTGGTTATAGTACAAATTAAGTAATGTTTGAGCATGTCTATATGCATAGCTGGGCATTAACTCGTTAATACGTTAATCGTTAATTATAAAATTAATTTTGACTAACGGAGTAACTTTTAAGTTAACTCAAAAAAGGTTAACGGACTTATTAACTTCCGTTAATATCCAGAAGTCCGTTAATCGCTAATCCAATGCCTAGTATGGCTAGTATTCACCGCATGGCACTGGGGCGCGGTGAGAAAAACAGGTTCAGACACTTCAGACTAGTACGAAACGAGAAGTCCCGAGCGGCACGTACCACGAGTGAAACGAAAACACTTTGCGAGTAAGAAAGCTGCGTATAGATATTTTCCAAAACCAAAATCCAAGTTTACTAACGCAACAACAGCATTTTTTTTTTGCACTTCAACGGATTAACGATTAACGTTAACTTGCGTTAAATCTTCCGAAATATAACGCTTTAACGTTTAACGAAGCTAACTTTTTAACCGACTTCAAAAAGGAGGAGGTTCTCAATTCGACCAAATTTTTTTTTGGTGTGTATGTTACTCCATATCTCGAAAACCCGTGAACCGATTTTCAAAAATTTTTTTTTAATCGAAAGGGTATAACTCGAAAATGGTCCCATTGGCACGAAACCAGGATCTAATGATGGAATCTTGGAGAAATCGAGGGAACTCTTCAAATTTTATATGGAGATGTACGGCGTTTTCGGTAATTTGTTGATGAAGTCAAGATTTTACATTCAGTAAACAGAATACTTTTAAAATATTACTAATTTGAAGTCGTTTTTTTTTGTTTAAAATTATATAGTAACGGATTAACGATTAGCGAAGTTAACTGTTTGATTAACGGTGCCCAGCTATGTCTATAGGGATATACTAAGACCCGAAAAGCTCATACTCGAGTTACAGTCTTTTGTCATGCGGTAGGACGCATTTCCTCGCCAGTTTGGTCACAGAGCTGACAGTAAAGTTGGTATCCTTTGCTCTGCATTTGACATACTTACAGCTGAATCAGCGAACTCAATCACAGAAGTTTCGTCACAATGTTAAAGTTTGATGAACGTTCAAAGGAACTGTCAAGTTGGCAACTTGCTCTGAACGTAGTTTTTGTCAAGCTAACTTTGCCAAGCAGCCGCCATGTTGGGACATGTTGTTGCAACCAGGATGACAATGGGGTTAGTACTGTATTAAGGATGTCACGAATATTCGCACAATGCGAATACATTCCCATCATTTTTAACATTCGCATCCGCATCAAATAATGCGAACGCGTGCAAGTTTTGATAAAATTACTTTTTTTTTACAAATATTCATCATCATCATCATCTTCCAGCCTTATTACCAGGGCCCGTAACTCTCATGCCGTTGACACAAAAATGACGTCACGCTCCTTAAAGGGTGATCCCAAATAGTTTGATTGTAAATTATTAATCATTACTTGTCAATAATTTTAATCATGTACAAATGAATGAATAAATAATACCTATTTGATATGTGAAACGTAAATAAAACTATTTGAATTTTTTATACATACATTTTATTGAATGGCATTTTTACCACATTTCAGTAATTACGTAGAAAACAGTGTTCCTCTCTAACGTAAAGCACGCCATCCTTCTTGCGTCAATTCCCATGCAAAGAAAATCTAAGTCATCTTCGCGTTCATACGTAGTGCAATATTCATAAAAATCCTTTTATTTTGTAATCGTATTTTTGATTGATATGTATGCCACAAAAATACAAACATACAAAAACAAAAACATGATTAAAATGTTTGAATTCATGATTTACAATCAAACTATTTGGGATCATCCTTTAAGGAGCGTGACGTCAATTTGACGTCAACGGCATGAAAATTACAGGCCCTGCTTATTACCTACGTGTGTTATTTAATATAATTTCATCCATAATTTCGGTATTTCTTTTATTTTCACAAAATCTTACGTTTTGCAGCAATTTGGCGCCCGAATAGGCCTCCTCTCAGTAGGAAAGGGCTTGGGCTATTTGGGCTAATTGGGAACTTCACACACATCATAGAACACTACAAGTACTACTATTTTGATATTTACTCAATTTTTTTTATGTTAGGAGTAGATTTCGATAAACAACTTTTTGTTGTCAATTACAATCCACATCTAACCCGACACCACACAGGTGAAAATCTTTTACATACATACATACATACATACCTACACACCTATGTTTCCAAATGGGGGTAGACAGAGCACACGAAAAGTGACATAGACAAAACCATGATTATGACTATACCACGCTTCGCAGCTACTTCTAGCATAGTTTTAGGTTTGCAAAGACGGAAGAAGTAGAATAGTGACAGGTTGCTAGCCTGTCTCCTTAAACAATCCCAACAATCTTTTATCCCGAAAGAATACTAAATGGGTTCACAGATGGTTGAAATTATGCTGATATGCCATTTTTAAACTAATTAATGATAATTATTATGACATTGTCGGAGGTAGAGTGTGCAGGTAATTGAAATTGTTATTAAGTATGGAAAAAACTTCGAATTAAATTAGGTACCTAAATAAAATAAAATTGTTGGAAACAAGTATACTTTGTGATCGGCGGCACAGTTTTCGGCTGACCACTGTTATGGTTTTCGGAAAGGCCATAAAAATTAATTATACCGAGAATTTTAATTTTATAAAAAATGTTCTTTAAACAGCTACAGAATTATCACAACAAAACGTAACGAAAATTATTGTGCCATGATATTATCAACATTTTTACAGATTAACAAAACCTTGATGGGGCCATATTTCCCAAATTCGAACTTGGAACTTAAAATGCCAACAATTACCAAGAATCGAAATAAAGAAAGCGTACTAAGTAAGTGTAAAAGTGTGCCCTAATGAAGATGTTATCATGATATCAAATGTTGAATTACGATTATATTTTGATCATTATCATCATTGTATAAGTACTGCCATATAATACATCATTATGTATCATTTTCTAATCGCATTTTGATAATACCGCGGAGTAGGTATCAGCAACATTATCTTACTTTACCAGTAGATATTTTTTGGTCTTATTATAAAAAAAAACATTAATGAAAAAATATGACGAACCTAAAAACTAAACTATAGTATAATGTATGTAAAAAAGGGCGCCCCCGAGGTGTGGTCCCAAAAATGCTGGCAGCGTTTCCTCGCCATAATCGCAATGCTGATGCGTTAAGCTAGGAAGCTGTCAGCTCTTCGGTCTCCGGTTGTATCAGCCAGATGCTTGGAGATCTCACTAAGTATAGTATTAGGTCTTTACCTATGAAATTGGCGATTTGTCTTTCTTGCTTTTAACTATCGCAACTTCCATATCACAGAAGACATAATTAGGTCTAACTCAATATTATAAAAGATTTTGTCTTCATTGTGCAACGACTGCCATAATTCCAAATAGTAGATAGTAGATAGGTATACTTACATATAAATTTAAATATTAAATCTTCAGCAGAACCAGCAAAAAGGATATAACTTCTCGTTGTGCACATAGTAGGTATTCGATTAAATTTAACACACTATATTTGTTTGTCATTAGCGTAGTTAAAGTGTGGTTAGAACTTGCTAAATTACACACATACTAAACTTGTATTCAGACAGTTTGTTGTAGTGTGTAGTACAACAGAATTGAGCAAGAAATTTACACTTAATTACTTTGCAACGGTAAAACATTAGACGTGGTATACAATACTGGGAGATATTATGCACTAAATTTCCGCCCGCGGCTTCGCCCGCGTGGAACTCGATTAAATTGTGGTATAAAGCTCAACTATAAGAAAACTTCTCGTGTCAAACGACACACAGCGCCATCGATCTATCATCTATCGATCGGTCATCGATCGATATCGATCTATCATCGATCGATATCGATCTATCATCGATCGATATCGATCTATCAAGCAAACAATATTTTTGTTTCCCCTCGGGAACATCAATTATTCCGGGATAAAAAGTAGCCTATTATTTAATCCGGACTACTATCTTTACGTCTGCAAAATTTCAAAGCAATCGGTTCAGTAGTTACGGCGTGAAAGCGGAACAAACAAACAAACAAACAAACAAACAAACAAACAAACTCACTTAGTAAGGATAAGGATTGTTACGCAAGGCAAACCCATGTGAAGCGCCGAGTATGCGCCGCGCGGTCTACAGCTGCATCAGCGGAAAGTGCAAGCGCGCTACACGAGGCGCAGCGTCAGCATCGTCAACGACACACGGTCCCACGGTTCTTTTATTCATTACTTGTTCCCACATCGAGCAGGAATCACTAGTTTATTCTAATTATAACTTGTAATTTGTAATTTTTGAATTAAAAGTTTAATTATAATTTTGGTTTTTTTTGCAACCTCCGTCTGCTGCTATCGTATTTGGATTGATAACACACATACATACATCACGCCTGTATTCCCAAACGGGGTATGCAGACCAAACTGCTACAAACTGATTTAAAGATTAGTACCTAGCCACATCTAGCTTTTTTTGCATTTTTGCATTGATAAACTGTGCTACCAATAATAAGCGATGAAGTCGGGTTTAGAATAACACCTCTCCGTTTCTTCCGTGGATGTCGTAAGAGACGACTGAGAGAATTCTCTCTGTACGTATTAGCTTACAAATATGGTGCGAAACGTGACATGACCACGTTTTTTACTCTGCCTACCCCGTTTGGGAATACAGGCAAGGTATATAATGAGGTTAAATGGATCCTTAAACACGTAATACCCTCTATTATCCGTTTGAAGTTGATAAAGCGAACGCGGGAGCTCAAACACTATGTTTACTTTTACTAAATTAAAGGCCGCAGGACCGAGTTGCCAGCCCGAACTATTATTGTAACCTTATGGTAATGCCCTCTGGAGACAAATTCATGCACGTGCGAGCAAAGGCGCGAGGTGGCGCTGTTAGTTCAGCTGGCTTACGGAAGTATTATTAAATGCAAATGGGGTGTCATAGCTGGTATGGTAACCGATATCGTCTGAACTTTACATTTAAAACGAGGCCGTGTGGTGTCGGGTTTAGAATAACACCTCTCCATTTCTTCCGTGGATGTCGTAATATGCGACTAACGAGTGGTTAGGAGGTGAGTTGTTTTAAAAAAAATGGTACATACATCATAGTTAAGGGCTTTAATAAAAACAAAAGTTAATTGATTCATTTGTGTAACGACAGTTACCCATACATTTTGTATTACTTAGGTAATTTGTTTTTATTAACCCTTAATTTATGTACAATTTTTTTGAAATTCACTCAGGTATATTTTTAGGCGACATCTTAGCGACCTGTCACTAACTACCTCTTTTATCAATGTTATGACATAAAAATGTGTTAAAATTTTGCCCTCTGCCTCTGCCTACCCCATTAGGGAATACAGGCGTAATGTATGTAGGTACCATCGCGAACCGGGATTGTTGAGCCACTTACCTATGTTTGTAACTTGATTGTGTAATACTAATCCAATAGCTAACATCTAGTCGGTCACATCAGTCATTGATTACTCGTCTGAATTGCGAACAGTGGCAAGTGGCTCAACAATCCCAGTTCTTGACTGTAGCATCGAACCAATTTGATTCCTGACCCACCATAGAACCTATTCACAGTGAACGTCATGGTGACATTGCATTGCTTGACAAAGGAAATGTTTATAACGTTTATTGTGACAACGTTCTGCGGTGGGTCAGGAATCAGTTGGTTCGATAGTACCTATGTAAAAAGAACACTTCCAGAGCTACCCGCGTATAGCCTTGTAAATAAGCATAGGGTCTAAAATTAAATGGTTAAAATGGTTTACAACAAAGCAACCAATGAACCAAGTTCTGAGGTTAGCCCGAAATTAATATTAACTCAAACCTCAATCTACTAGCCGAGCATCAATGGCAGACAAACCCACAGAACACAATTAGGTGTACCCGACAGAGGGCGCGCTGCTGCGGTGTCCCTTTGATATGCTGTGTGAGATGCTGCCTCTACAATTATATTTATTTAGGGGATATGCTTATTACATAACAATTTAAAAATATAAAGACTAATTTAGCTCTGTGGGAAACACTCCAATAGAGAAATCTCTCTCCGGGCAGACTGATGTCATGCCTGAGGACCGAAGCCAACAGAGAGAAAATTCTTCCGATCGATCCGAAACCGATTATTTAGTTCGGCTATTAAACGATAGGTAGCGCTAGGGCGGTATATCCCTTAAGGAATCTCATCCTGTATTTTTACCCACGACGGAACGGAGCAGGTATAATGCGTTTAGAGTGAGAGATGTTTTTGTATGTGTGTTTGTGCAAATTAAAGAGGTGTCATGGTGTAACTCACTAGGGGGCGCCACAATATTATTGCAAAGCAATATTCAATGTTCCCACCTATCTTCTAATTTACTCTCAGATGCCAAGTTGTTAAGTGCGTAAGTATGTCAAATTCACAAAATAATGACGACCTGTACGTCCAGTGTGTTCAATCGATCATGCAGTCGTTAAAGAATGTGTTTCCGAGTTTTCGCAAAATTGTATGGAAACTGTGACAGCGCCGCCAGCGGAACGTTTGCACAACTGCCGCGGTCGAGACTTTTCCATACAATTCCGCGATAACTCGCAAACGAATTCGTTAACGAATGCATGATCGTTTTCATTACACTAAGGGTTCTGATAGCTTAGCGGTTAGAGAACCTGACTGTGAGGCTTAAGGTCCCAGGTTCGATCCCCGGTCTGGGCAAATGTTTGTATGATGAATACGAATGTTTGCTCTCGAGTCTTGGATGTTTATCTTAAATAAGTAAGTTTATCCGTTGTCTAGTACACATAACACATGCATTAGATTGCCTAATTTGGACTAGGTGATTGTTTATGTTGAAAATTTTATAGATAACTCACGTTTGGCAGCAGCAGCCACCGCGGCTCCTAGATGAAGGGCTACGAATTAGCCCGAAATATGTCGAGCTAAACTCGATTTAATAAACGTAAAATTTTCAAAATGAGTGAGTCTCACGGTAGTTTAATGTAGGTGATTGTTGTAAAATATTGCCCAATGATATTTATTTATAAAAAAAATTATATCATATTATTGTTTACTTACATAGTGCCTAGTTTTCTCAAAACCATCGACAATGTTTGCACCTTGAATTGAAGTGATTAAAAAAAATACATAGATACTACATTCAATTTGCAGAGAATTTCACGCATCGCATCCACTTCTACCCTAACCTATTTTTAACCGACTTCAAAAAAGGAGGAGGTTCTTAATTCGACCAATTTTTTTTATTTTTTTTGTACCTATGTTACCTACTCGATATTTCGGAGACCCGTGTACCGATTTTCAAATTTTTTCGAAAGGGTATAACTCGAAATTGGTCCCATTGGCACGAAATCAGGATCTGATGATGGAATCTTGGAGAAATCGAGGGAACTCTTCAAATGTTATAGGGACATGTACGGCGTTCTCGGTAATTTGTTGATGAAGTCAAGAATTTACATTCAGTAAACAGAATACTTTCAAAATACTGCTAATTTGAAGTCGGTTTTTTTTGTTTAAAATTATTTTAGTCGCCTCTTATATCCACAGGAGAAGTGAACTTGCGTTATTCTCAACCCGACACCACACACAGGATCAATCAAATTGAGAAAAAAAAACTGGCTAAGCAATTTCTGTCTACCCCCGGACACAACATCTAAGAGAGATCTCTCTATTAGAGTCTACCCAAACAACTTTTTACAAAACAGCCAATCTAATGACAAATCATTTCCGAACTCCCGACAATAAAATCTATGAGCAATTATTTTCCTCGCGTAATATTTGCATTTATATTGGCTGTGCGAGCCCTGACGTAAAGACGACTCGAGAAAGTTATTGCTCTCCGCTGACATTATTCCAATTAATTATTCATTTGTATCGACTGTATTTAATTAAGAGGGAAGACGGGTTCCCGGGTAAATCATGGTTCAGAATAAATTAAGACGAACACTTATCACGGCCATTTTACAGGGAAATTACAGACGCCAGTGATTTCTCATACAAACCCTAGCTGCATGCATCAGCTACACGACTTGCCGGCTTAGCACAGCAAGCCGCGAGTAGAGATACATACGTGAAATTACAGTATTACCAAACAAAGAATGCTCCACGATGTACCTGCGCAATAGATCAGTTTTGTGGCGCGGGAAGCTTCGATCTACCAATGATAAGGTCCGTTTCACCAGCATGCAGCACTTTAAGACCTAGGTGTGTTTTTATTTTTTTATTAAATTATTTTTTAACGTAAAATATGCTGTAAAACACAATTTGTACCATTCATCGTACTAAGAAACGCGATTCGCACCAGGAATTGGCAGCATTTGACCCTTTTACCGTATCAAGAAAACAAAGTATGGAAGTCAGGGGGTCAGTGGTTCTCAAACTTTATGCAAAATGAAAGATCCGCAAGCCGCGTTTGGCATTAGCCGTCACGGCTTCTAGATGAAGGGCTACGGAATTGTCCGAAACATGTCGAGCTAAACTAAATTTAAGACTATTCTAAACATATAGCAAGAGAGGGTCGAAAGTCTGTACATGGAAGATATTTACGAAAAAACTGTTCAGGGGCTTGAGAATCGACAACTGAACACGTTTTGGTGATTTTTAGAATTTTTTTTCTGTTTCTCGGTTTGCCAGTTTGTCTGTTTGGATGTTCGCTCATCACGTGAAAACGGCTGAACATTTTTGAATGCGGTTTTCACTAATAAGCTAAGAGCACCTTTGGACAGGCTATAGGCTATAAAAAATGTTGACTTTTTTACATTTTACATACATACATACATACATACATACCGTCACGCCTCTTTCCCACAGGGGTAGGCAGAGACTACTTTGTTCCACTCGCTACGATCCTGACATACCTCTTTAGCTTCATCCACATTCATCAATCTCCTCATACATGCTCGTCGGTTTCGGGTACTCTTGACCTGACCTGTTTCTAAAACGTCCGCGATTTGGTCACGGAACGTCCGTCTAGGTCTTCCCCTCCCACTGCACCCATCCACATTCCCCGTATAAATTTGTTTTGTCAGTCTTCTTTCATCCATCCTCTCTATGTGTCTAAACCAACTTTTTACTTTTACATTTTGATACAAAATAAAGTAGTGCATCAAAGTTGGGCTAAGGCGATACGAAGTTCGCCGGGTCAGCTAGTAGTAAATAAATAAGAAAACCGTACGCCTTATCACTTTATTTACATTATTACGTACAGTAATTATTTCAATGACTAAATAAACCACCGACTAAAATTCCTACTAGCTCGCCATTAGCCTCGCCACAGAGCAGAAAACAATCTACACGCACTTCAAATACATAAAGTGGCAATTACCTTGAGACGTTCATCTAATCGATCACTTTGAACCGAACTTGCTTCAAACAACTAAGGCCAAACGTCAACTCGCGTCTACATAAGTTTATTCGTCTTCTGCGGACTCATGGCAGTGGCACAGAAAAAGTAACAGTACTGGATTGGTAGCATTCGCTTGCCAAATGCATTCGCCTACCATGTTATTACATTTGCGGTCACTTCTTGTAGCACGCGATAAAAAAATCAGTGTAATTGACGATGAAGTTACAAATTACAAGTTCACGATAAAAACTTAACAACCAGTTTAAGACGGCAACGCACGCGAGTAGAGTCACGCCCGTTTTTCGACTTTAAGTAACAGTACCATGAACAAGGAACTAGTTATGATTATAAACAATAACTCTCATTTTAATAGCCACTAAGGAATAGTCATTTACTTTACAGCAATCAATTCACAACCAAATGATCTTTAAACTAAGAATGAAGTGTCCATTACTAGTGCGGTGCGTGTGAGCTTAAACTGGGGCAGTTTCTTTGGGTGCCTGTCATTTTCTGACACTTCTAGTTAGATAGTGACAATAATCTGTGGTCGTGCGGGTCTCGTCTCGCGCATTGTCGTATTAAACATAGTATCAGATAAAAACATTAACTTGGCACAAAATGCTAATGACCGAAATCATTCCGCACTTCTTGACACTGTTTAAGGTGATTGTAATACTTATAATAAGTTCTAATCTTCCCCGCTGTTCATTTGCAACGTGCTCGTCGATGAAGTGCATTCCGAAGCGTCCCTGTCCAGCCCAATGCGTCCAATATCAGCAACTCTATACCTTTTCTGCCACTTGACTTCCTTCCCGACCCTATCGCACACATCTATAACACTGCTTCTTAGTTCTAGTGGTATATCACGCGTAATGACTTCACGCAGCAAGTTATTCTTTATGTTACTGTTTCTAGTGCTAAACGTCCTCTGTATAACCACGGGTGGTTCCATTTGTTTCTTTTCAGGTTGCATTTTTCTCTTTAAAGACTGAAATTGGTCCGCCAAAGAGCCACTGTCCCATTTACTGTGGCACCAGGCTAGAGTGTGGATGCAACAGGCGAAGGATACTATCATTGCTGCAATGCCGAAGATATAGCCTATTATAGACAGCATCGCTATCATGCAAGGGCCACTGAAATCTACAGCGACTCCTTTTTGATACGGGCACAGCTTCCCAGACATCATATCCTTGAGCAAGCCCATCTGTTGAGATACGGTGGAACAGTTTGTGTTTATGTCAGCTATCAATTCCGCTTCTAATTTAGGTTTTTGTGTCACCACACCCAAGCCGTGACTCATAGCGTAGACGTCTTGTACCTCAATAGGGTGCAGTAAGTCTCTACAAAAGTTTACATCTTGCAGATAAACCGTATCAGGCAACGCATTGCTGGCGTCTCCGACACATCTCGCCGCTTTGACGCATTTATTCAAATTTGGGTCGAAATATGGTTTTGCGTCAGTGTATTTAACATTGCAATCGACAGGTGAACAGTTTTCTAATGAGTTTTGATCCATTGACTCACAGTCACTAATCTTTTTCTTTCCCACATATTTGCTAAGCATCTTCGATTTCTTTCCCAGCTTGGCTAGGCGCGTATCAAAAGTGACATTGAAGACTTGTCTTCTAGCTAACTTACGCCCGCATTTGTAGTTCAAATTGAAGGTACAGAAACCTGCTTTGTCGTGTTGGAATACTGTGGGGTAAATGAATACAAGAGTCTTTCGGTCTTTTGGTTTCACCATGTCCACGTTTTGCCCGTAGACGTGCATGTCATCACAACCTCGGTCTTCGGCAGTCAGGCAGCACAGCTTCGGCCAAGCAAAGACCCTGCAAGGATTCTCTCGATCCTGGTTTTCGACGTCCAAATAGAACTGCAGTGCTATCGAGTTTTTTTCCAAGGGAAATACACCCTCGTCCAGTTTTACGATCGTCGCTAATATGGGTTCCAGAAATATTAAAAAGTAAACAAACATGTCTTTTCAAACATATTGACTGACGGATTCACGGATTTCTATTAACGTCTAATTAGTCTATGGTTTAGTTTTGTTTTTAAATATCTTTATGAGATTGAGTGGTAGATGGAAAATTAGAGCAATTATGTCGAACCTTTATTGAGGAAAAGGACTGGCTTAAACCAATGCCGAATATAAAAAAAATCTAACAATTTTTCAAATACTGAAACAATGCCAATAATGCCTATCAAATGAGTCAGTATTTATAAAATAATACAACTATATACATCTATAATGTAAAAAATATTAAAATTTCATAAAATCCCAAAAACTTTTCAAAATTATCTAGTGAATTTGGCTCTTTCTAATATTATAATACCTCTTGTTCGTAATTCTGCATAAAGAAGAATGTGCTCTCCTTGTGGTCCGTGCGGGCCTGGGCCTTGCTGTGGGCCCTGTGGTCCTGGATCTTGCTGCGGACCCTGTGGGCCTGGATCCTGCTGCGGACCCTGTGGGCCTGGATCCTGCTGCGGACCCTGTGGGCCTGGGCCCTGCTGTGGACCCTGTGGCCCTGGGCCTTGCTGCGGACCTTGTGGGCGTGGTCCTTGCTGCGGACCTTGTGGGCCTGGGGCTTGCTGCGGGCCCTGTGGCCCTGGACCTTGCTGTGGACCCTGTGGCTCTGGACCTTGCTGCGGACCCTGTGGCTCTGGACCTTGCTGCGGACCCTGCGGCCCTGGGCCTTGCTGCGGACCTTGCGGGCCAGGACCCTGTTGCGGTCCATGTGGACCTAAGCCTTGTTGCGGACCCTGTGGACCAGGGCCTTGCTGTGGACCTTGCGGGCAGCCGTGTCCGCCCCCGCCCCCTATCGCCTCGCCGCCATGTGCACCCTACGTACCCCCTCCCTGTTGTCCTGGCCCCCTATACTAAACGGGCTAAGCGGCCTGATGGGATTGTGAGTTATTTAGTTGACCTGTGGTCGTCATGTACTGTCTCCGTATTTGAGTTGGTGAGTCCTTTATTAGAAAAATAAGATAAGAATAAAATGTTGGTATGCAATTTGTTGTTTACTTTTCGAACCCTAAACTTAGTCCTTTCGGTTTCATAATGTCCTTCTGGAACCTTACACCTAGTATGATGACTAAGTCGCGTTGTGATTAGTCATAACGCGAAATTCCTACATAATACCGAGATCTTACTGCGGGTTACTTGGATAGGAAGCGAGGGCAAGTTTCAGGCCTCTTGTAGACGTCCGGTCCGTCTATAATGCCGGGTTTACATGGGGTTAGTAGCTAATGCTTGCCACTTACACTTATCACAGGTGTGTAAACATGTTGTATAAGTGCTTAGTATTAGTGCAACTGCAAGTGATTAGAAGCCGTTCCTATTTACTAAGCGACAAGCACCCACCCCAGGTAAAAATCTACTAATACTTGTAGTGACAACATTGCACTTGTCATTAAATGTTTACACCACTCGACAAGTGTGTCGAGTGGTGTAAACATTTAATGACAAGTGCAATTTGATTAGTGATTAGTAGATTACCTAGTCAAACCCGCCGAAGTGTTTTGTTACTAATACCATTCTCTAACACCACTGTGTAGACGGTTACTTGTCACTTGTCACTGTGCATATAAGTCCCTAACCACCTACACTAATGACAAGTACTAAGCCCGTGTAAACCTAGCATAAAGCCAAAGATACATTACGGGACAAATGCGCCGCGACACGTGTGTATACACGCGGATATAAGTTGCGCGACATGTCGAGCGAACGTGTCGCGGCACATTTGTCCCCTAATGTATCCGTGGCTTCAATCTATTGCTCCAAGACACTGCAGAACATCACAGACACAACTACGTTCACTCTATCGAAACCCTGGGAAGGTCTGCCATCGTGTGTGCGTGGCTGGTCCCAAAATCCGTGCAGTGGTTGGGAAAGACTGACAATTCTGTCCATTCTTCTTCCCCGACTGTTACACAATCTCGCTCGTTCCCTAAATATCAGAATTGCAAAATACTAGATTGCCGACATACCTGTTCATCAAAATATCAGATTCCCGGAATACCAGATTTTCTTTATACTAGGTGCGTTTTTATTACAGTTTTGTGAAGTAAAATGTTCTCAATACACCATTTTCCATTTAAAACCGAATTCCTCTAATACCAGAAAACGAAAACACCAGGCTCGCAAAGGCTGTTTCGATAAAAAAAGGAACAGTTTAAAGAAAATCTGGTATTCCGGGAATTTGATCTCTTGATAAGCAGGTACTGTCGGCAATCTAGTATTTTGCAATTTTGATATTTAGGGAACGAGCGCTCAGTCTTACAGCCTTACAGGCTGGGTTCACAGCTGACCAGGAGACCCGTACGGGCTGTTACAACGGGCGCCCGGAGCGGGAGCATAAATAACGAACTAGAGCATCGTTTCACAGCGATCCGGATTGGTGCGCGCGGGAACCGATCCGTGTCGCTGTGAAACAATGCTCTAGTTCCTCATTTGTGCTCCCGCTCCGGGCGCCCGTAGTAACAGCCCGTACAGGTCTCCCGGGCAGCTGTGAACCCAGCCTAATGTTAGAGTAGCAAACATTCGCCTCACGTGATATTAAGATGTAGAAACAGTTTACAGAGGAAGTTTATATTTTTATCATTGTTAACTTGCGTTAACCCTTTATAAGGCCACAGTTATACAGATATGTTACGTAAAAGTTAAACATGGTAACTACTAATTCAATGATGATAACTTACTGTGAGGACTTTACAGGGAATTTTCGTAAGCTATTATCCGCTACCATTATTAGATCTATTAATTACTCAATCAATCAGAGTATGATCATTATTTTATTGCTTTGTACCACTTAATAGATATTCGTGTAATTAGGAAAATAAAGAACATAGTTGGTAAAAAAATATTTTAATTCCTTATTTTAGCTAGGTCGGGAGAGTGTGCAAAAAAATTATAACTACGACAATAGAATAATGTATTTACATTAATATAGCGCCCCTACAGAACCGGTCAATACAGCTGTGTCGTTAAGATTCACTTTTTCTCAAATGAAAACATTCATCATTGACCAGTAAAACCATCAACACGTTAAAAAAGTAGTCACATGACTTGATTTTACTCCCATTAAATCCACTACCTTTCCACAACCCACTTCCACCCATTATTTCTGGGAAAATTAACTACAGACTAGTTTCCTTAACATATTCAGTATCAATACCTCTCATAATTCTTCGGTATGCTTCTTTAAATATTCATCCTTTATAAAGTCAGCAGCTCGTTCTGCAATCATTACCACCGGGATATTGGTATTGACACTGGTAATGGTAGGCATGATGCTGGCATCCACAACCCGTAGTCCCTTTACGGTGTGAACTCTGAGTCTGCTGTCAACCACTGCTGTAGGGTCATCAGCCTTACCCATCTTAGCAGTTCCTACTGGATGGTACACGTTGAAAGTAAGAGTCCTAGTCATACATTTCCAATAATCATCACTTCCAAATTCGGCATCATCACAATCTTTAAAGTGAACTCTTTTCAATTCAGCCTTCACTTCTCGGAATGATGGCGTGTTCACAATTCCTACGACTCGTTTTAAACTAGCCACGAAAATATCCATGTCTCGTTCATCGCTAAAATATTTGGAATAAATTTTGGGGAAGTCTCTTGGATTAGTGCTTCGTAGCAAGATTTTTCCCGTAGAATATGGTCTGCAAAGAGCGACGAAGAACAGGAACAATTCCTTCTCGGCATTAAAGCTAGAGAACTGCTTACAGATGTCTTCTTGGTACGACATGATGTTGTGGCAAGCTGAGTATACGTACGATGTATTTGGCAAGAAATAATTGTGATCAGTCTGCACATCTGGTAACTCTTTGTCAGCGGGTACAGACAGAAAAGCGTTAACAGTTGGCTGATCGTAGTTCGTAGCATGCGCCCCGTTCTGGTCCAGTAAGTACTGAGCTGCGGCGTTCAGCCAAAAGGCTTCACCTCTCTTTTCGGCACCTGTATCAATAGTCACTGGAACCGGAATCCTGACGTGATCTTGGAGATTTTCACCAACTGGTAAGTCTGCAACAACGCCGATTCCTAATTCTTCAAGATGAGCCTTAGGTCCAACACCTGACAGCATTAGGAGAACTGGCGTATTCACTGCACCTGCACTCGCAATAACTTCTTTATCAGCAAAGAAAGTCGCTGTATCTCCATTACTAAGGGTAACCTCGACTCCTTTAGCTCTCTTCCCCTCAAACACCACCTTGTTAGCAAATGTATCTTTAAGAACAAACAAATTATTCCTCTCTCTTACGGGGTTTAAGAACGCCGTAGCTGTACTAACTCTTTTGCCTTTATAAAAATTACCCCGCAGCCTTCCGACTCCCATCTGCGTGTCGCCATTTAAATCTTCTAAATACTTTAGCCCGATTTCTTTGTAGCCTCGTGTGAGAAGCTCCGGTATGCCCGTGTGGGTGAAGTTTAACTTATCGACGATGAGTTCTCCTTCTGTTCCATGGTCTTTGGCTAACTCAGGGTTATTGAGGATGAGAGGATCGATCATCTTTTCACTTTTCTTGAAGTACTCTCTCAAGGTAGGCCAATCCCAGCCGTCGTCTATGTTCCAAGGCTCGTAGTCGCCAGGGCTGCCGCGCATGTGCAAGGCGCTGTTGATGGACCCGGTGCCGCCCAGCATGCGCCCGCGCGGCCAGAACGAGCGCCCCCCGTTGCAGCCCCGATTAGTGGTTTCATCCACCTCTGTGTGATACTGCCATACTTGTGCGCTTCGGTGTGTCGATCCGGCGAAATTTGGGACCTGTGTTTTAAGTTTTTTTAATGAAATCGTTTCGCTGATTTTCAGTTTAATGGATATGTCCAACATAACATAACATTACAATAACATACATGTTCATCGGTAGTATTTTTGTAGTTACTCCCCGTTATGAAGGCAGTTTAAGTACTTCTTAATGTTTAGTGCTTGTTATTTTTAGAAATTAAAGAACGAATTGCTAGATCACGATAAAACATCTTCATTTACTGCTATATTGTACGGATTATTATGCACATATAACAGACAATTAGCGAAATTATTTGAGTAGGTACTTAAATAATTAAAGAAGAAAAATAACCCTGTCAAGGCAATCCTACAGTCAAGGACTTTAATTCATGAGTCACCATGGAATCACACACAAACACACACACACACACACACACACATCCTCACGCCCGTATTTCTAAGAGGGGTTGGCAGAGCAGGTGAATTTGAAAATTTAGTGCCACGTTTAACAATTTCAGGGTAATCAAATAGTAAAACGTGATATTGTAGTGACAGGTTGCTAGCCCATCGCCTACAATACACTAACCCTTTCCCAGCACAGCAATCAAGAGAATAATCTATCACAATTGAGCCAAAAGCATGGTACCAGGTCAGTAGCTGCAGGTAAATACGCAGTCCTCAGAGTAAGCAATTACTATGGGGACAGGCTTGTCAAAAAGCGACTACCGTACTTGCTTAACGCTCTACCTGCAGCTATTAGGAAGGAGGTCAATTTAAATAAATTTAAGAAAACCTTGTTCGAACACTACCTGCATCTAATTTAATAATTTAATTTAATATAATATAATGTAAGTACTCAAACTAAAAATTGTTGATGTGACTGAAAGGATCCCACAGTCAAACTGTGTAAACAGTTTTGAGGGACGATGTACTTAGCAATTACTTAAGTATATATCACTTGTTACAAGAACAATAAATAATAAATAAAATAAATAGAGTCGCCTCTTACGACACCCACGAGAAGAAAGGGGGAGGTGCTATTCGGGTTAGAATCAGAATGGCAATCACCATGGAATCAATTTACAATAAACGTCATAGTGACATCCCATTAATTGTCAAGGGAAATTGAGATGACTTTTTCTTAGAAAAGGTTCTATGGTGGCTTATAAATTAAAGTCCTTGACCGTACCAAATGATTATTGTATTGTCATTTAACTTACACAATCAACCAGGAAGTGGATAAAATTGTACCTACAAGTTTTGATTACAATTAAGCAAACAAACAATGGTCCTAGTGAAACTAGTTAAAATATTGTAAAATAAATCATCTGTCAGTAAAGTTCCATGTAATTTCAAGGACTTTAATTCATGACTTCATGAGTCACCATACAACCTTTAAAAAAAAACATTACGATTTCCCTTGATAATTAATGGAATGTCACTATGACGTTTACTGTGAATTGATTCCATGGCGGCTCATGAATTGTCCTTGACTGTACTAGCCGTGGTAGCCCAGCGGTTTGACCTGTGGCCTCTCAAGCTTATCACGAGCTAAAACTACACACAGCGACGAAATAATTCAACGTTGTGTGTGAAGTTCCCAATCCGCACTGGCCCCGCGTGGGAACGCCTAAGCCCTCTCTTACTGAGAGGAGGCCTGTGCCCTGCAGTGGGACATATACATATAGGCTGATGATGATGATAATGATGTACTAACCACAGTCTCCAAGGGAGGGTCACCTCCTGCTTCAATCAAAAGCACCTTCCAATGATCTACTTGGGTCAGCCGATTGACGAGAAGAGACCCGGCCGTCCCCGACCCGACCACAATGAAGTCGAAGCTGTCGCCATCTACAGGATGAAAGTGTCTTTATTAGATTTTAATAAAGCAATTGAAAAATATAATTAATCTAAAAACTAACTTCACTATAATAATATGTAGAAAAGAAAAAGGCACCCCTGAGGCATGGTGACAAAGATTCTGCCAGCGTTTCCTCGCTATATCGCAATGATGATGACATGTGTTGAGCGAGGAAACCGGCAGCTCTTTCGTCTCCAGTTATATCAGCTAAACGCTTGGAGAAATACAAATCCAACAATGCGAAGAAAAATTACAGGGAAATAAAAGATCAGAGGAGCACATTAAACGGGAGGGCTACTGTCTAAAGAGGTAATCATAGTCGTTCCCGTGATGCGATCGCCGCACTTGTTTCAAACTACGTCAGTCAAAGAACATCGCCTTTACTGTGACAAGGTGACAACTGTAGCGCGCCAAATGGGACCAGCTAACGCATTCTTAACACTTTTACGGAAAACATAAATATTATATGTGCCATGCAGCGATCGATTCAGTGTATTTGGTGCTTAAGAATGCTTACATAATCATTTTAAACAAAAAAAAACCGACTTCAAATTTGGGCTATACTGAAAGCATTTGTCTAATGAGGGTGACCTTCCATCACCAGCAGGCCTGACTAATTACTGAAATTATAATTTCCAGTCTGCAGGTGCATTCAGTGTCGAAAGAATTATCCTTTAACTCCTAACAATTAAGGAGTTGATCTCCCATCTTCAGCTCAGTATTTTTTTTTTTACTGCCAAACGTAAATACTTTAAAAAATGTACTAAAAACATTACCTGTGCCTATAAAATTTGAGGGTTGCCCTCGATTTCCCTCATATTCCAATCCATCATCAGGTCAAGATTATGCTGACAATGGGACCACCTGAAATCTATATCCTTTCAAACAAAAAAATAATTTTCCAAATCGGTCCAGGCGTCTTCGAGTAATCAGCGAACACACATAAAAAATAATAATAATAATAAAAAAAGATCCCGACGAATTGAGAACCTCCTCTTTTTTTGAAGTCGGTTAAAACAGGTTTCGTTCGGGTCAGTACCGACCGAAGCAGGGTCAACTTTCATAAAGAAACAGTGATTTCATCTGAAATCTGCCCTTCCATTCGGGTGGTTACTCCTTCACAGATCCAAAACTAACACGATTTCAAAATAACAGAAAATTTATAGTAAATCAGTTGATAATTCGTTGTCATAACCGATCGGGGTGATTCCTAGAGGAAGCTATTTTTGTCTTATTCCTCTGTCCTTTTTTTATTTTCATATTTAAGTAATAAAAACGTATTGTCATAATAACACATTTCTTTTTAAGCATAAATATGGTTTTGGCATCATTTTTTATAAACACGTTAGTGAGATATTTTAATTTTAATTTTGAGCCCAGAGGAATAAGAAAAGAGGCACATAGTAACAGGAGAAATTGAAGTGGGTTTTGAATATAAAATAAAAAATCATATCGCTAATAAATGTGCATTGACAAATTTATCCAAAAAAATATTTTATTGTCATTTATATCGGGTTTTTTAAGAGTAATAAAAAACTCAAAAATAGGGACAGAGTAATAAGAATGCTATCCTTAACCAAGGACAGAGAAATAAGATATTTACCGTCGTATTTCGCAGCGATATACATCTAACCCAGACGTCTACTGCCTAACGCATTCGTTACACAATTAACTACCTCCCCCAGAGAAAATATTGTTTGGATTCTTAAATTTGAGCGTTAAACGGTTGTTTTAAATCTGAGACAGAGGAATAAGAATTTTCTGGCGGACACATAATTAAATCGAAGGTACAGTTAAAATATAACAGGTAAAAAATACTTGCTCAATTCTAGTGATAAACTAACTAATAATTGATACGTGAAGTACCTTAAAATATTCGTAAAGTTGACCGATTTTTTTTTATTGACCAATATTGTAGCAAAAATGTAGAACGGACACGTCAGAGGAATAAGAATTGTGATACATTTTTATTTTTTACAAATAATCAAAATCAATTACACAAAAATCAGCGGTTGTCCCAGTTGCCCACAGATATAAACTACCTAACAAAAAAAAATGAACCTTATAAACTAACTAATTACTTGATTTAAACCCCCGGACATCGAAAATTAGGCCCTCTAGGAATCACCCATCTGAAGCCACTTAGCAATATTATGTAGTAACACGAAAGATCAGCCCATTCCCTTTATATCATAGCTCTTGCAGTTAGTCTTACCAGAAATCCTGCTGAGTTGGTCCTTCGGCCAGTCCTCTGTGAGCAAACACTGCGCAGCCAGGAGTTGGGTGAGGAGGTTCCCAAAAGAGTTCCCCGCTGGTCCCTGGGCGTACGAGGGACACGGGTGGTTTAGACACACCATGGCTCCCTAGTTTCAAGACCTGGAACACGTTTTTTTGGAAATTTGACCACATTTCTTCCGTGGATGTCGTGAGAGGCGACTAAGGAAATAGGTTTAGGTATGCTTTAGGCGACAGGCTAGCAACCTGTCACTATTCTACCTCTTCTATCTTCCCCGTGTGATGCGGGGTTAGAATAGCACCTCCCCCTTTCTTCCCGTGGGTGTCGTAAGAGTCGACTCTAGGATAGGGGTTAGTGTAGGCATTGTGGGCGACGGGCTAGCAACCTGTCACTGCAAAATCACGTTTAACCATCTGGTTACCCTGCTGAAATTGCTAAATGTGGCACTGGATTTTTGAATTCATGTGTTCTGCCTACCCCTCTTGGGAATACAGGCGTGAGAATATGTATGTATGTATGTATCTATCTTTGCAAAGCTAAAACTAGGCTAGAATCCATAGTCGCCTCTTACGACATTTCATAGAATCTAATCACAGGTAATTTAGACCACGATATGTGAAATTGGCGAACTTAGTGTTGAACCACTTGCCTCAATTTGTAATTTAGTCGTGTAAAGAATGATCAATCAATGTTTATTAACAGAGTTGGGAAGATATACAGCACAACTAAATTAAGAACATTGGCTCTAGCTAGTAGCTCAACGATTCTTGCTTACAATAGGTGCTACTTGTAATCAAACATGTACAGTCAAGGAAATTGGTTACTGTGCCACTTTGTACCATTTCACAAGAAATGTCACTGTGACATACCATACTTTCTATTAATCAAAGCAATATAAAATTCACTATGAAAAGGTTCAAAGTGTCACAGTTATCAAATTCTTTGACTGTATACATAAGTTCAGAACTCGAGACGGCGATTTAGTAATTTCATCAATATCAACTTCTACCGAGCATAAAACAAGAATTGAAGCTACATAGCCAAGTAACACTTACAAATAGGATAATTATTTAATTAACAGAGTACTTACTCAGCGTTAGTAATGTTGATAAACACACAGAACAACTTTACGCTTTGCAATCAGACTTTTAAATGGGCACGCAGCCGGTAAACAATCATGTGACTATTTATAATCGGAATACGTTATTGAAGACCTCGCGAGCTCAATTGTTGTATACTAATGACCGTAAACTGTTGGTAAATAAAAGTGATATCCCGTTATATATGGATCAATTATCGAGTTATCAAGGATTACCCATGGTTATCAGTAGGTTTTTTGATACTAAAATGTAGCGACATAATTTTAACTCGAATTGAGACAATTTTTGAACTGTCCGGTCCATTTGAACTTAAAATTATGAGCGAAGAAGTTATTGACAATTTTGCTCCCGGAGTTTTCTATGACGCTAGGTGGTAGCCTCGTCACATTATAAGATTAAAAAAAACGAATAAATGTGAAAATGCATACCTAAGTTCATTACGCCTGTATTCTCAAATGGGATTGAGAGAGCACACGAAAGTCTACGTAGAAACGATACCTAAACATAGGTAAAAAACTTAAGTAAGTCACCTGTTGTATGTAGTTGTGTACAGTTTGCAATGAACAACGCAAAAAATCCGAAAACAATCACTTTAAATTGAGAACTATTTATACCGTATTGTGACAGTCATGGTCAATCATAAGTGGACAAGAATAATCAAACTTGAAAGATAAGCAAATAATGAGTTATGCAAACTATAGGTACAGCATTTTCAAAATTTTGAAAGTAGAATGTCTGTTCGTACACGTTACTCACACATACAACAGGTGACTTAGCTAAGTTTTTAACCCCCGACGCAAAAACGACGGGGTGTTATAAGTTTGACGTGTCTCTGTGTGTATGTGTGTGTGTGTGTGTGTGTGTGTGTGTGTGTGTGCTGGTATAATAAATACCTGCCTGTGGAAATACTTGGAACACAAACTAAAGCGCTTATTTTTATATACCTACTAAGCACATTAGTGACACAATCACAGCCACAGTGCAGCCAAGAAATTTAATACCTGGGCCACTAGGTAGATCTCTATAGGAAACGACCCTATATCCGTATAATTTTCTAGGACTAGTTTTACCAGTGTGACAACTTGAATGTATACATGTATGTATTGATTACCTATGCTGTGACTGGGCAGCTACATTAAACAGTCAAGTGGATTATATGTATAATGTCTCTGTATTCAAAACGACTGTCGATATTATGGTATCCATAAATTATTATGGGGAACCGAATAACAAGTGCGAGTCGGACTCAAGTACAAAGGGTTTCGTACCATTGACTGGGTAAATGAAAGATTAAATTGCGGTATATGACTTATAAAAAAACTCCGGATTAAATAATAGGGTACTTTTTATCCCGGAAAAAAATTGATTTTCCCGAGGGAAAACAAAAATATAGTTTGCTTGATAGATGGATTGATGATGGCGCTGTGTGTCGTTTAAAACAAGGTAAAATGCTATTATACTGCAATATAACCGAATTCCACGCGGGCGAAGCCGCGGGCGGAAAGCTAGTTATAAATAACTCCTTATTGTACAAAATAATCATGATGAAATAACAAACAAAACATAAGTACAAAGGCGAACATATCCCTTAAGGGATCTCTTCCTGCTAACCTTAAAGCGATTGACAAAACATGTAGACAGAGTAGACACAGAAAGAAAGTTGAGAAAAAACCTAAAATAAATAAATAAGTACCTACCTAGGTAGGTACATTATAGTATTGGTACACACTACAAATAAATTTAAACATACGTATACAAGTACATAAAAAAACCGGCCAAGTGCGAGTCGGACTCGCGCATGAAGGGTTCCGTACCAAAAAAAGCAAAAAAAACACATTTTTGTATGGGAGCCCCCCTTGATTATTATTATTTTGATTTTAGTATTTGTTGTTACAGTGGCAACAGAAATACATCGTCTGTGAAAATTTTTATTGCCTGGCTCTTACGGTTCTTAAGATACAGCCTGGTGACAGACAGAGAGACAGACAGACGGATGGACAGCGGAGTCACGAAACAAGGTCTCGTTTTCACCCTTTGGATAGGGAACCCTAACAAAAACCCAAATTTTCCGCTGGTCAGCATTAAAACTCATTTCTAATCAGCACCACTACAAACTTCGTAAAAACATGTATTACATAACTCTTTATTTTGGTACATAATTAATCACAATGTATTATCTACCACTTGTTAATAACGTAGTTATAAAAGCATTAAGATAGCCGAGCTATCTCAGATTTAGATAGAATTACCCCATGTACAGTTATGCTTAGCCCAATAATATACATATTATAATCTGTGGTACGTATACATAATCCCGCTCTGACGTGTAATTTCTTTCATTTCTTTTTTTTGTTTTTGACTACCAAGACAGGTCTTACTGAGCCAAACCCAAAATATAGACTTATTATAAATAATCTAGTTCCTATGTTTTTAAAAGCCTATTTAATTAGGTAAACTCATAGTGATATGTAGTAATTACAGTCTTAAGGTAAAGCAATAGCACAGGCATCCTCTCAATACGAAAGGTTTTGAGCTATTCCCACGCAGACCTGAATGAGAACTTCACAGACAACATTCTGTTGCTTCCCAAGTATACGCAGAGGTCACTTTGTTCTTTTCAACGAGTCTGGGACTTGATTCTTTGATAGAGAACAGACTCCTTTATAGGGGACTCGAGTGCTCCAAGAAGACTCATTGTGTTGTACTTACATCTAAGGTTATTTGAGCAACAGTTAATACTGGAACCGAAGGGCTTCCAAATGGTTTGTTACAACATTACCATTGTCACTTTGTAGCTGTTTAGTAAATACGTAAAATAAAATAAAAATACTAGAAGAAACTATGGCTGAAGTCATTTCGAATCTTAAGTGGTGCCATAAGGAGTCAATTTTAAGACTTAAAAAAAACTCGACCAACGACTCAAAAGACCCAAGTCTTTAAAGTTCGAAGCCCCCCAAATACAGGCCGAAGCCTCAAATGTAGCCTTCACAAACTCGAATACTAAATTTCGCGCTTGTAGGCCAAATAAAATAAAAATTAATTTTTAATCAATGTGCGTGCTTGTATCGCTCTTGTTTAAATGACTTCAGTTTCATTATATTGCGCAATGATTAAGTAACATTTCTATTGATCATTCAGATAATTAAAGAATCCAATCGTGTAATCTTCGATATAATATTATCATTATTATCAGTTATATATTTCCAGTTGTCTGAAATAGTTCTTGCATTCAGTAAACAATGTACCTACTCCCATGGTTGTGAATTACTTACCTACGTATCAAGTTCTAGATTTATTCTCATGGAAGTATAACTGCTTTGTAGGTTTACCTACTTACAAATCTCTAGGTAAATAATTGAGTCATTCGAGTTCTTTTCAACATAATCTGTGACTTGAATCATCAATAGAGAGCCGAGTTCTCTATAAAAGAGTCGAGTCCTCTAATGATACTCAAAGCAAGCGATTTATTAACGCTCAAGTCTATTTTGATCAACTATAATTTTATAATTGGAACCAATTGAATATTTTTAGGTTTTGAGTTACTAAGTATGTGCAATAGTGATATAACGCTAGTAGTTATGTCTAATCCTACTAATATTATAAACGTGAAAGTTTGTGAGTATGGGTGTTTTGATGTTTGGATGTTTGTTACACTTTTACGCAAAAAGTACTGAATGGATTTTAAACAAACTTTACAATAATGTAGCTTATACATCAGAATAACACATAAGCTACAATTTATGGCCCCAGTGTGGTACCGGGTTAGAATAGCACCTCCCCCTTTCTTCCCGTGGGTGTCGTAAAAGTCGACTCTGGGAAAGGGTCAGTGTATTGTGGGCGATGGGCTAGCAACCTGTCACCGTAGTATCACGTTTAACCATCTGGTTACCCTGAATTTGCTAAACGTGGCACTGGATTTTTTGAATTCATGTGCTCTGCCTACCCCTCACGGGAATACAGGCGTGAAAATATGTACCTATGTATGTATAATTATTATTTATTTTATAAAGATATTGTTTGAATTGTCCAAAATAATATCGTCAGTGGAAAAGAAAAAACGCTAAAGCGCCAAGTATCTATATGGCGCTTTAGCGTTTTTTCCTTTCCACTGACGATATGACGATAAGTGTCAAGTAAGTAACTGAAATCTACGCGGACGTAGTCGCGGGCGGCCGCTAGTAAAACATAGGTAAGTATATATATTTTATCCTACATCATTTTATGTAGTCCGTCAGTTACAACATGGAAAAAATGGAACAAGCAAGTGCTTGTTAAGTGTACTGATTGTGTGACTTGTATGTATGTTACACCTTCCTTAATTAAAGGCGCTAAGACCAGATTTAGGAAGGTTACCATGCATTATAAAAGGGATCTTGACGGTATTACTAGTGTACTGGAAAAGCGGTAACAACCCGATTAATCGCTTCCCATTCCGATTAATTCGATAGGGATGTATCATGTCTCGATGCTAATCGAAGCCATACCGCCACAGCGTCTAATGAACGACGGATAGGGTAGCCATTATTAAAGTACTTAATGGCTGTTCATGCTTGTGTTTCCACGCCACACAAGTACCTATTTTAAATTGAAATGGCACACATTAAAGACTGATATCCCACTTTATAGCTAAAAAGAAAAACCTCCGAACACTATTAAATGTCGTAAGAGGTGACTAAGGAATTAGGTTGAGGTATACATGGTGCTCGTGAGCATTGCGAGAGATTTCAACCACGAATTCCAGAGGCTATAAGAAGTAATAAATGTTATATGAACTTAGGTCGAAACACGATTTTTTTTATAATTTTCATACATAATAATTGCTAATGTCGTATAAACGTGTTTCTACCTAAGTTCATATAACATTAAATTTATTACTTCTTATAGCCTCTGGAATTCGTGGTTGAAATCTCTCGCAATGCTCACGAGCACCATGTATATTCTAGGCGACATGCTAGCAACCTGTCACTACAGTAGGTTATTGGGTACTGGACTAAAAAACTAAGTATTTAGTCCGTCAGATAGATTAGCCGTGTGGTGTCGGGTCTAGAATAGCACCTCCCCATTTCTTCCGTGGATGTCGTAAGAGGCGACTATTACTACCTTTTACATCTCTTTTCAAATTCAAAATGATTCTAGAAGTGGCTGCGAATGTCTATTTGACGTTTCTTGTGCTCTGCCTACCCCATTTGAGAACAAAGGTGTGATTTTTATGTATGTATAGATTACCATTATTATGTAGACTACATTGCACTTGTTCAAATATTTACGGTCAATTCAGGTAGGTACAGTCACGGACTCTACTTCATGGGCCACCATGGAATCAATTCACAGTAAACGTCATAGTGACATCCCATTAGTTTATCAAGAGAAATCGTAATGCTTTTGTCTTTAAAAAGGTTCTATGGTGGCACACGAATTAAAGTCCTAGGTAGTATGCGTTTTGCAATGAGATTTATCAGGTAACTTAATACAGGAATAATAATAAATACAATCCAATCTGGACTGATATCGAATATAATTTATTTAATAAATATACAAGCATAAAATAACATGACGCCGGCGTTAGTTTGTTGACTTAGGAGATCTCCAAGTAGAAGCTGTGAACTACCAAGTGATTGTAGGTGTCCACTGCGCCGTTGGCCACTGGGGAAAGAAAAATACTGTATCTATTGATTGCATTTTTTAAATTCTTTGTTCAGAGGGTAAAAAAGGTACTTCATGAGCGAGAGAATGGCGGCGAGTCCGCGATTCTAGTCGGGTGATCTCCACGAACGAGCGATTTTCCGCCGGCGACACGTGATGCAATCGCATTGTCTCCTGTGTCACTCGTCGCATACTAAAACTTTTCGTAACTAATAAAAAAGTGTGTTGACAATTAATATCGTATGAAATACGGTCAAACGTGATATGCAGTGACAGGTTGCTAGCCCATCACCCACAATACATTAACCCTTCCATCTGACCATCTAAACCGATTTAGATGATTTCGGATTAGTTTGAATAGTCACAACCGTAGTTAACAGAATAAGTATTAAAAAAGTCATAAAAACCTTTGATTTGAAGGGGTAAAAACGGGACCCTATTACTGAGACTTCGCTGTCTGTCTGTCTATCCGTCTGTCACCAGGCTGTATCTCACGAACCGTGACAGCTAGAGAGTTGAAATTTTCAATATACCCACTTAATTGACTACAATAGTTGCACGTTATGTTTTTAATTAGATTAAGTAAACTTATTAATTTCACGTTGTTCCTTTCTTTTTAAATACTATGTTACTTAGGCAGAATTCTTATTTTTTTAGCTATTCTTTCGATTGGCATCATAAAAATAGGATGTTTTTTTTGACATTTAAGTCGGTTCGATTCCCAGACGAAGCAAGTAATTTTTAGAAAATCTATTAATACGGAATTACTGAATTTTAAAAATAAGACAAAGTCTTCTTTGAGCAAAATACCCTATCCACGATATTTAAGGTAGTTCCCCTCCATATCCCACTTTGGAACACCCTGTGTAATTTTTAGAAAATTTATCAATACAGAATTACTAACTTGTAAAAATAAGATAAAGTCTTCTTTGAGCAAAATACCCTATCTACGATATTTAAGGTACTTCCCCTTCATGTCTCGAATATGGAACACCCTATATAGATGTCGAACGGGATAAAAAGTATCCTATGTCCTTTTCCTGGTTCTAAGCTATCTACCAATTTTCAGCCATATCGGTACAGCCGTTCTTGAGTTATAAGTGGTGTAACTAACACAACTTTCTTTTATATATTATATAGATAGTCTGGTCCCGCCATTATAACGCCATCTTTCGGAACCAGGTCCAGAATTCAATCAATTCATATTGCAGTATTTAGTACCAAATGGGTACTATTTGGTACCTTATGTAAATAAAATGTACCTCTTCTATTTCAAAGTTATATTTAAGATAGTCTGGTCCCGCCATTATAACGCCACATTTTTCGGACAATAGTACCAATTTGGTACTAAATAGGTACTGCAATATGAATTGACTGTGTAATACAATGTACTTACCTTGCTTTTGGTTTTTTAACAGACTTCAAAAAAAGGAGGTATTCAATTCGGCTGTATTTTTTTTTATGTATGTTACCTCAGAACTTCTAAACGGGTGGACCGATTTCGATGGTTCTTGTTGTGTTCGATAGCAAAATTAGCAAATGACTTCCCATTGGTCCCATTTTAATTACATCAAGATCTAACTAGGGTAAACGTACCAGTGGCCAGCCAGGGCCCAGTGGTCAGCCGTTTCTGTCGTTTATTAGTTATAAATACCGCTAAAATTCAAATAAACGAATCAAGCGCACTTAAATAGAAACTACATACATATTCTCACGCCTGTATTCCCAAGAGGGGTAGGCAGAGCGCATGAATTAAAAAATCCTGCGCCACGTTCAGCAGTTTCAGGGTAACCATTGGTAAACGTGTTATTGCAGTGACAGGTTGCTAGCCCATCGCCCACAATACACAAACCCTTTCCCAGAGTCGACTCTTACGACACCCACGGGAAGAAAGGGGGAGGTGCTATTCTAACCCGGCACCACACGGAATAGAAACTTTGGTTCCTAATTTGTTAATTCGTCACACGACAGGTAAGGTGGGGGGTCAGGTGGGAGAAATAAACTCGTTAATTCAGGTGGCGGCGTCCTACAAGAGCAGTAGTGTCATGTCCGCCATTATTTTAACTTCGCGTGGTGTTCTCTTTAAAGGTAAGAAAAACATATTCTACTATCAAATTCTATCATTTTGTTATTCAACTAAGCTTTATGTTTAACTAATGCATTTAATTATATTAAATTTGAACGAACATATTGCTGTTTTACGTAAATATTGTGGGGGCTGGGCACTGGGTACGACTTTTTCATAAAAGTTCCAGAGGTCAGCCCACCCTCAGCTGGATACTGGGTTTATGAATTATTTTTAAAAGTGTGAGAAAA
>BHDV01006245.1:60430-74642 GCA_005406045.1 Adoxophyes honmai | reverse complement strand
GTCGTTTAATACTGTTATATCAATTTGTCCTATTTGTGGTGCTAATATCTGTCTGTAAAGTTTCCCTGAAGGAGTACTTGATCTTGAAGCACTTGAACTTCCAAAGACAGGAGTTTCACCTCGTTTAGCGATAGGGCTCGAGATTTTTATCTTAAATTCTAAATCATCCGCAACATAATGTGTCATGTCTCCTTCATAACTGACATGACCATCCATATTCAAAGGATATTTTTCCTGTTTACGGTTTTCCGATGGTAAGTCGTAGGGTCTGGACGGTCCGGAAGACCTTTCAGGCTGTGCAGTAGTTCCCTGATCCGAGTGGAAAGATATCTCGCTGTAGGATGCAGTCATGCGCGCTGATATCTCATCATCCATTTCGTCTTGCTTGTTGGGAGGGTCTTCCATATCAGGGGAAACAAGCTTGTTTGAACTTTCAGCCATCGTACGCTTTTGTTGAGTAAAATTGACTGTAAATAGTGATTTAGTTGGAATTTACAGCATTGTTTTTGTTACAATAAATCAATATCTTCTTAAAATACCTATACCTTTTGTGTTGACATTGACAACTGAAATTCACACAATGTCAATGAACTTCAGCAGGCAATAATTTAACTCAAACAGCTTGGCGATCGCTTTGTAAAGCCTTTGTACACGGTGCAGTATAAAATGTGTCTTTTATTTTGCTATTAAATAATTTGTTAATTTTTATACAGGTCCTTCAAAATACGTAACTTTCACGCGTAGGTTTATAATATAGATGATAGGTTAAAATATACTATTTCAGAGAAAAGTGGACAAACAATAGTAACAAAATGTCCCGTGTCTAAGTGTCTTTACATTAATAGCGAAAACGTTCGAAATCATCACTTAAAATGTGATGAATAAAGTACAACGAATTATATTTTCCACAAAATAATATTTAAGAATAATTTCTATATTTCTTTAAAATATAATTTCTTTGCGGGAATTTTTGACAGTTGTCAAAATGTCAATAAAAACACAATACTCGCAGGCCGTACGATTGTGAGTGTGACTGAGGATTTTCAGATATCTTTTCTCAATCCTTGCCTTGCTCTAATTTTACTTTGAATGAGTTATAAAATTGTTGCGTTGTAATGTTAGAGTTTAGCAAAGGGCGATTTTGATCGGTGAGTTTAGTTATCGCATTTTGCTGGGGTCGTGCTCGTTTCAACGCGATCAGCCGTTTAACATGGCGTTCGTCGACATGTGCGGATGAATTGCTTTATTCTTTGTCGTGTTCATTTCTGTTTCGGAGTGTTCATACAGTGTTTGTGAGTAGACAGTCGTGTATGTAACTGCGTTTGTCTGTTACATAACGTATTTATGTGTCTTGGATGTAAGATTGGGGGAGTGAAATAGTATCTGCGATGGTGAAAACCCGACGCAGTAACGGAGAAAACGGGGAGGTGGAGGAAGGGACCGAGGGCCCGAATGACGTCGCCAGTGTCTCTGACGAGAAGGTGAACTGTTCTCAATGATATGTGTGTCTGGACCCTCACTGTGTTTGCCTTCTTCCTCGCCTGAGCCTGCTCCCTCGATGCCCAGAGACTGCACTCTCGCATGAGCTTAGTAGAACTGTTTGATTTAAATGTCCCTACCTGTCCTGTTTCTGGTTTATTTACAAGTTTCTTTGTGTACATCACAAATAGCATGCCATCTTTAAGTTGCATTCTATCTTATTATTAATGAAATTAAATATAACTTATAATGTTGTTGATATTAGTCATTTTAGAGCTGCAATTACTGTAATAGATAACTAAGACTTATGATGTTTGTAGGCTTCTAATTGGTCACAACGGGAATTGAGAAGCAGTCAGTATAAAGTTACAAGGAAAATACAACGCTGGCCAACTAAGAAATGTAAGTTAATTAATTGATATGCCTATGTTGGTAACTTTGTTGTATGTTTGTTCCTTTGATGTTTAATTTTTATGGTGCTACCAATATAAGAATAAGGTAATATGTTTAACTATCAATTATTGAATACATAATGTAAGTTAATTAAAAGATTTAATCATTAATGTCATAATAATAAACAAATTTCCTTAAGAAATATCTACTATCAGTAACTTTTCAATTGACATTATTATTTTGCAGATAGTAGAAGAGTTCGGACAATAAAGATGCCTCGGATTGTGTTCCCCGAGAGTGACACAGAACCAGAAAAATATTCTAGAAGGTAAAGTATCCGTCCCATACAATTATCATTGTAAATGTTACATTGTTATGTTAAATTTAATCCCATGAGGCCATTATTGCAGATATTGCATAAGTCAGAGCACATGACAATGGTGTTTACCTATATCCTGATAGAATCAAAAGGCTGTTTACAGTAAAAAAATATTGTCATAACATGTTCCTGCCATGTGTATTATTACCTCATATCTGCAGGATATGTTACTACTTAACACATTCACGACCACGCCTAAAATCAAAACATCTGCGCGGAACCGAGCAGTCTATAGCTAGTACAAAATGAACCCGGCTCCCGGGTTCTCGGTATCTGAGTAATGTTTTGAAGAACCCGGGAGCCGGGTCCTTGGTTCTGAATGTGTTAAAACTGTATTATTAAAAGAATATTTATAGCAAGTATGTTTCCAGTATACATATAGTAAGTGTTTACACCGCCACGGTCCCAAGAAATGATACCACTGTATGTCTTCAACACTTTTAATACTACCGAATTTAGAGGTATTTACAATCGGTGTATGGTGGATAAATAGTTTTCATTTAATTCGCTTTGACCATACTCTAGCTAGACTTTTATTCTTGACCTTTGACAGTAACCAGGGGCAAAAAGAATAGTTGGCTAAAAGTTGGCGAAATCTGTCACTATTGCAACTCTTACTAAAAACCTAGAAAATATGCTAGAAGTGTAAATTGGCCATAGTTTTGTCTGTTTAGCGTTTCATGTGCTCTGTCAACCCCATTTGGAAATATAGGCGTAATGTATGTATGTATGTAAAAATAATCCGACTGATCTGCAGATCGCGGCAGGTGCGAGTGTTCTTCGCCGATGACAATGACTCGCCGAACCGTAGTATGCGTATGCAGCACAGCCGCGGCCCCAGGAAGAACTACATGGAAGATAGTGAAGACAAACCCATCCAGCAAAGTGAGGAACTAGCTAGCACTCTATAAAATTTAAATTCTTTTCAGACCCTTTAAATGGATAGGAGTCGCGCCACTTCTCCATACAAACGTAGTCCCCTGTTTTCTCCATGAATAATGACATTAGAGCAAAAATTTACTTTTTTACTACGAATTTACTACAATTTGCTTTTATCGATTTTCTATTTTTATTTATTTTTTTTATTTAGAATATCGATAAAAGCAAATCGTAGGGGCATAGCCACAACAGATACAAATATAATGTAAAAAATTTTGCTCTAATGTCATTATTCACGGAGAAAACAGGGGACTACGTTTGTATGGAGAAGTGGTGCGACTCCTATCCTCTTAAGCCTCGTTAAGGAGACGCCGCGTAAGCGTGCGGTGTGTCGTCTGGCGGTGCATAGCGCTTAAAATAACGCCATAAGTTTGAATCTAGTGCGGGTGGCGCCTTCGTACGCGACGCTCAACGCCAACGAACGACCCTCCCTTAAACCAGGCTGTATAGTATGAATCTCAATGGCACAGCCATATTCTGATTTCTTTAGATTTTTAAGAAATCTTGTTCTGTTTGCTTGTGTAAGTTAATTGTGTAAATATAAGGCTAAACGTCAAGACTTGTAACTGTGTTGTATTACATTTAACACAATTGCAAACAGTGGAAATCTTTTGTGGCTTTCAAAAGAGTGCCCACTAATAACTTTTTTTTTATTGCCAGATAGCACAACTTTGCTCCAATAATGAAATATTTCTTGTCTTTACATATTGCCTAAATTTTATTTCGCTATTCTAGTTTCTCGCGGTTTGATATCGCTGTTCACGTTTCAGTACGTCTGTGGTCAGTATGCGATAAATGCGACAGTAACGTAACTATATGACCATAATAATTAGGTATAGCAAAAATAATAAACCCATGCATAAAGCTACTGTGAGACTCATGCATAGTAAAATAAAATGGATACGCTCAAGTCTTGTGAAAACAAGTGAGTGTGTCCATTTTATCTCACTATAGATTATCCTTTGTTTAAATGTGACAGCATAAGTAGTTACAGTATTAACAAACAAAGAATGCTCCAAGATGTACCTGCGTAATAAACCCAGTTTTGTGGCGCGGGTAACTTCGACCTACCAATGATAAAAGAGATTTTTCGCGCGCTGAACACTTGCGTTGTGATTGGTTATTGATTGAAGTCTCAGACAGATGACTCAGGACAGATGTCTAGTACCCCAACGCCAAATGCGTCGAGTGGCCGAACTAAAGTGTGTGCATAGCAAGCAAAATTGTGCCCAAAGCATTTGTAAATAAAGTTGAATATAGATAAATTACTAGTTCGGCTACTCTTGGATATCGTTTTGCGCTTCTCGGCGCAGACGGTAACGGCCGATATGACTTATTTTCTTGAGAATACTGTATTCAAAAGTATTTTTTTTTCTACCGAAGATGTAAGAAGAAGTTGCCGCAAACGCAAGCTCCTCCATCACAACTTCAACGAGAGCTGGATCACCAACGAGCTCAAGGTCAAAGGATATCCTGACCTGTACGGCTTCCAGGGCTCCAGTTCATCTGACGAGTTCACTTCCGGGGACGAGGCCAGGGTATCCACCAAGAAGCTGGTGACTGTTGGACAGGTAAGATCTCGTTCCCACTATGTCGTCTATCGGGACGAGTTTTAATCGGGTGTCGGCGCTCCTGTTCACACTAGTCGGCTGTCAGCTACGACAATGTGACGCGCGGGAGGTACAGGGGGTATGGCGCGGGCGGGGTCGGCCCGACATCCGGTATTATGTGAACACCGCGGCCGACACGATTTTTTTCTGGCATGTGGGATGACAAAACGCACGATATTTTTTTTGTAATATCCCATGAAGTAGCAAAGTGCCGTTTTCCAGCGAACGCCTAATTAATAAAAGTATTGTCAAGTGAAGTTGCAGTGATCTAATTTACTGATAAATAAATTTGTCGTCCATTTTTTCAGCCGCGTGAACTGCCGCCTAATAATACGGATGAGGACATCCAACTTTCACGACAGAGGAGAACTTCGGCGAGGTTTACTAAAAACAAAACTAATGTAAGCAATAGATAATAGAGCGTCATTCAGCACTAATAGTTTTAAACTACATATTGATAATAAGTTACAGTCTCTGGCCTCTAATCTGGCAACATTTTAAGTACATAATCTTTTACATAGAAAAATCAATGTGCGTACCCTCACTACTCAAAATCTTACCTGATGAAATTCTGGGAACTGTATTTCCAGGGAAGAAATTATATTACTACTAAAACCTAGATGATAGGTTTAAATCGTTTTAAAGTGATGCCATTGGCCAACTTTTTTTTAAATTAGGTTATTCAAAAATCAACCCACATAATCATTGTTCTATCAGGATGCAACAGAATCAGAATCTGACGAGAATAATCAAACAGTCATAGAGAAGAAGCCAGCAACAACACCGGCTGAAATCAATGAAACTGCTGACAGTGCCATCATAGACAAACCCGAGCCTAAGGAAGAGGAAACAAAGGAACAAACCAAGAATGAGCAAGAGCAGGACAGCGAGAGGTGAGACACAAGCCCTTGATCTAGTCACAGCATTATAGTAAGATGTTGACGCTATACGCGCATAAAAATCGTATCCGGATCCGGCTATTATTTGGCAGCTTATGCCTTATCAGTTTAGGTAGTTAAAACAATGTAAACAATCTTGACGTGTCTTTTTATTTAAATGTACACTTTATAAATCGAAATCTTTACATTTTACAATTTAGGTATGAAATAATCATTTACTTTCATAATTGAATTGTATAGTGTAACGATTTTCATTTTTAGACTGTGTATTTCAACAAAAAGACATGTCAAGATTGTTTATATTGTTTTAACTAATTAAACCGATAAGGTATAGTACTTGATAAGCCACTGTTTTCATTTTTTTAATTTTACTGTTAAAAATATACTTTCAACTTTTGTAAATTATGCTAATGAAAACGAAAATACAAAATTTTTAGTTTGTGTAAGTTAGACAAGAAAGGCGTGATAGTGACACGTCCGACAATCTCGTGCGCAACCATCCCTGTGAGAGCGCAACTCTTGCAGTCTCGGCCGACGTCTTATAGTATCTCGCCGCTGCCACAGCCTCACTTTCCCAGGGCGGTCGCACTCGAGGTTCTAAGACATCTCTCACAATTAATTAGAGCTACCACATTTTTCTATATATTCTGTTGCATTCCTTATAGCAATCAAGGTCCTGCGAGGTCAACGCGAGGAAGAGGGAGAAGAAGGCAAAAGAAGGACAGCCAGCAAGATACAGGTAACATCTTTATGGTTGCAATGAAAAATTGTAACTTAACCCTTTAACGACCACGGGGACACCGGTGTCCCAAATAGAAAAAATACAATATAACAGTTATTGAGAAGCTTATTTTACCTTTCGTTAAAAAAATAGTTTCTGGACGTACTATTTTCATTTTATATGCTAGCACCAACACAAAATTAATCATAGGGACATCGCTGTCCAATAAATTACAAAAAAAAAAAAAAAAAAGTTGACTTTATAATTCTTTTTTTTTTTTGACCTTAATAAGTTAATATAAATAGGTAGGTACCTAAAATACTTGCATAAGGTCTCATAACCTTATGGTCCTGAAAGGGTTAAATCGTCACTGAATCGATCAAAACTTAAAGAAATACCACTTAACTTTAAGGCGCTGCCATTTTGCGGAATTTCGTTGAAACTAATTTATTACACAGGGAACACTGCTTGTCTGTGGAAAGTTTTTGTGTTGCCAGTCGATCAATATCAAGTAACAATGTTCTTATTTGTCAAATCCAAGCAGACAAAATTTAGTCGAACTAAATTGTAATAGAGAATGGAAAAATGTTTATAATGCATCTCAAATACTGACACTGAAGAAACGTGCGTGACGCAAACATATTTTGCTTAAAATACATATGTTTTGACTGTTAAGACAGTATAACTGATAGACGTGACTATAAAATGTTGCTACATTAAGAAATCTTAATATACCTATTTATTCTTCATGCACGGAAACAAGTTAATATAATGCATTCAGGACATACAATATCACAAAAGAATGCGGTGGACAGAGTTAAATGAAAAAAGTGTTAAAAAGTGACTACCATTAATTTAAAACTTTTTGCCATTTGTATAAGTTTGTATATGTCCCGCTAACTTTAGCTTGTTCACAAACAAAAAGTAACAAGGGAGTCTATGGTCCTGTCATTTTGAATGTCATTTTTATATTGTTGTGTTTTTACATTTTTATAAATTATTTTCTGTTTGTGTATGTGATTATGATTGTGTTTCTGTAAATGGTAAATTTGGTTATATCGTTAAAAATCCAAGGTACATTTGAATGTATGTTGTCCAGAAGATGGCTTTGTTGGCTTGTCTGGGTATTATTAATGTAAACATGCATTTGTCGGTCGTATGACGTATGAATGCAAAGTAGTATTTTACGAATACATTTTTGTATTCTCTTGATTAATTGTGGATAAGTAATTTTAATGATGTATCGTCGCCGTACTGAAAAATAAAACTAAAAATGGTGTTGGCTTTGAAAAAAAAAAGTAACTTAATCTTTATTGGCAAATGTTTCCGTACTCGAACGAAAGGCGATTGCTAACACGGAAGACTATGAACTTATGGCTATGTGTGGGCGCGGTGTGTAGTTACGGAGTCGTCGTCGGAGTCCGGGTCCGAGCTGACGCTGAGCCGCGCGCCGCGGCGCTCCAACCGCACGCGCCCGCCCAAGCCGGCCTTCGTGCAGATAGCTCAGCGCGAGACTCGCGGCCGCGGTGAGTCTTGCTGCAACCTGGCGTGAGTCCTGCTAGGCCCGCGCGGCGCGAGACTCGCAGCCGTATTGAGTCCCGCGATCGTGCAGCAGCACACGTTACGAAATAGGCGGCTATTGTTAGTTCTACGGTCTACAGGTAAGCAGTAACACGCGGTGCGAGATTCGCTGCCGCCATGAGGCCAAATCTACTGACTAACAGTAATGGAACGTTCCCGCTCCTATTACTCCTACACTGTAGGCCACCAGTAGCTCACGTGTCGCTAAAATCTGCCACTGTTAAACCTATAGGGAACTAGTAATCTGCGCTGCTCGAGTCACGGCCGTAGTAGTCCTGCAGCTTAACAGTAATATATGCGGTGCAAGCATTGCTGCTGCTATGATTCCTACTCTACGGGCTAGTAGTATCCCGCGCGATCGAGCGTCGCGGCCCCTATGAGTTCCAATCAGCAGTAGCTCACGTGGCGCAAGACAAGCAGTCTGCAAGACAAGCTGTTAGTCCAATAGGTAAGCAGTAATCTGCGCAGTGCGAGCCTCGCCGCTGCCATGAGTCCTACCCTACAAACCAACAGCAGCCGACGCGTCGAGAGACTCGCGTCCGCTTAGAGTCCTACCCTAAAGACCAGTACCAGTGACCGACCAAGCTGTACGTAAATAGGTAGGGAAACTACTTGAAGGCATGTTTGAATAAATTATTGTTGAATAAATTTGATTTGATTTGATTTGATTTGATTTGAATGGTTTGAACTCTGAACAGAAACTGACTTTGATAGTACTATTATCATGCGCATGTCATGCATTCATAAACGAGGTTGCATGATGGTTTTTGCAAGAAACTGCAGAGTGAACCGTGTCACAGTCAATGTCTATTGTTACCTAATGAAGTGAAGTGAAGAAGTTTTTTTGCAGGGCATAGCAATTTATTTTGTTTCCATGATCGTAACATAACCTTTTTTTTAAATGTTGTCCAAGGCATGGGTTTTCGATCTGAAACCGAACTGTACAAAGTACATATTTTTAGTGGGCTTAGTTGGAATAAATAAAAAACATTCCAGCAATTCTGTGTCAATTTTGTGTGATTAGTCTGATTTGTTTGCAATTAAATGACCAAGCATGTAAGGTGAAGGTTTGCTTTTGTGTCGTCTAACTAAACTTACAAACGTACACGTAAATATCGACAAATGTTGATGGAACATTTTGTTTCAGCCAAAACATTCACAATAAGGAAGAAACCTTACAGCCTCAGAGAGAGGAAGCCCAAAATACTTCGTAGGAAAGCTATACGATGTAAGACTTTTCTTTTCATACAAAGTGTAGGTATAATAAGAATGTTTTACGAAAATTCTTATCAAAATCAGGTTTGCACGCCGTTCATTATTATTATTTTCTTTTAAAAATGCAATGTCACAATGTTATTAAAGCTGTAATTTTTAATGTTTTTATTTTATACACCATGGATATTGATGGGCCAAACTAACCAACATAGCGAAAATTTCGTAAGGAAAAAAAATGGCGGTCCAAACATACCGTATATTAACTTTTCGCAATTGCGCGCATCAATAGTCATGGAATAATATGTCACTTTTGTGCTTAGGTCAACTTTAGGCTAACTAAACTAAATTATATTCCTCCTTTTGGGAGCACACGACGGCGCGTGGTGCATTTCGCATCATTCCATGACGTGTGGTCCCTGAGAAAGGGCTACAATTGCTCTGAAACATAACATTACCTCCAAGATTAATTCTTTTTTATTCGCCACGACTAAATCTGTCAAATTGTACAGCACGGGAAAAATTCTTTGTTACTTTTTAAAGTCCCTCCTGTGTTAAAACTTTTGAAACAAATGCGCTTACGGAATTATAACAAAGATGTCAGTCAACCGGCATAGCAAGGCATGGCGTGAGACGCGTCGCGCGCGTGATAAACTATACCTGTCACTGTCTAACTACGAGACGTCAGAAATTCAGAGGTAGTTCACGCGCGAGTCTAAGCTAGCAAAGGTCGACTGAAAGGCTATGAACCTTTTCATATTCTAACTGTATTGGAGATTTTTCTATAGTCTATTATTTGTAAGACCTGGTCCTCGTTGACAGCCCAATCGCCGTCGAGCAGCAGCAGTAGCACATGCAGTTCTGACACGGAGGAAGACCTTAATGTTACTATGAAGAAGAAATCCAAGGGCAGGTGAGGATACCCTTAACACATAATTTAACCGTAAGACGTTGCTCAAAGAAATGATTTGGACCCACCCGTACCACGTTTTCCAACTGAGCTACAGTTAACTCAACACTTGTCTGTAGGCTTCATGACGGGGCGCGAGTAGAGTTGCGCGCGAGATAGGCTTTACCTGTCACTGTCTAACTAAAAACATGACAAAGTGACAGGTAGTCTATCCCGCGCGCGAAACGACTCGCGCGTACTGCAGCCATTTCCATTGTATGTTGTTGTACTATCATTTAATAGTAAAAATTACAAAAATGTAGATTGTTTTAATTAAGAATACTTTCTTACTTCTATTAACTTAAAAGGAAACAAAAGAAAACTGCTCAGCATTAATCATTGAAATAAAAGTTTTGCTTAATTTTATTTTAGTTTTAAATGTTAAATGGCTTTAAATGTGTTATTTTTAGACAAAAGTCAAAGTCCATGGATGAAAAAACTGACAGAGCGCTCAGAGACATACAGCCCGTGGAAGTTGACGGAAGCGTACGATTTTCATCGGTAAGTGTGACAGCCATGGATTTAACGTACTTTCAATAAATATCAGTACAATATGGAATGGTGGAAACTGTACACTTTAATCTATCAACAGGTCGGTGGTTTGGAAGAGCACATAAAGTGCCTCCGCGAAATGGTCCTCTTCCCTCTCATGTACCCGGACTTGTTCACCAAATTCAACACCAGGCCAGCGAAGGGTGTTCTCTTCCACGGTCCCCCTGGCACGGGGAAGACACTGCTCGCTCGAGCCCTAGCCAATGAGTGCAGCCTCGTGGGAGGACGGAAGGTCGCCTTCTTCATGAGGAAGGGAGCTGACTGCCTGAAGAAGTGGGTGGGAGAGAGCGAGAGGCATCTGAAGCTGCTGTTTCAGCAGGTTAGTTCATTGTTGTTGAAGATTTTGGTTCTTACTCTTCCACGGGCCACCTGGTCCGGGGAAGACGCTGCTCGCCCGCGCCCTGGCCAGCGAGAACAGCCTGGTGGATGGACGGAAGGTGAAGGACTTTTTTTAACTGTCATGGTGTTGATAAAAGAACCGTTTCTTCGATGGATATCGTAAGAGGTAACTAAGGAAATAGTAGGTATGCTTTTGGCGACAGACTAGCAACCTGCCACTAACATACATCTTCCATCAGTGTTTCAACCTAGAAATTCAACGAAACGTGAAAAACTCTTGGTTGCGTGTACTCTGCCCATCCTAAATATTTGGGAATACATAAAAAAAGACTCTGGAATGCCCTATATTTTTCTCTTCCCGCATACAAAAGCATAAAACATCGTGTTTCTCTCCAGGCGAACAAGATGAAGCCGTCGATAATATTCTTCGACGAGATCGACGCGCTCGCGCCGGTGCGCAGCGTGCGGCAGGACCAAGTGCACGCCAGCGTCGTGGGGACCCTGCTGGCTGAGATGGACGGGCTCTGTGACAGGTACCCTTATTAGAATCCATCATCATCATCTCGAGCGATGTTTGTGGGTAGTTGACTAAAAAAAAGGCCGTGAGTTAGATTACCGAAAAATATTGTACACGTATTTTTTCTTTTATTTGACAAATAAGAAATGACGTCATACAGTGCTCTGAAGTTTCCCCCACTCTGTAATTTGATAATGTATACCGTTGTCGATGTTTAATTATTTGCAAAACAAAACAAAAACACGCATTTTTCAAGTAATTAACGGACTTATTAGAATTTTTCTTAACCCAGTACATATGCCTATTGGCAAAGGGATTTTTGTCGCACGATCAAAGTCGTCGCGCGATGTCCATCGTGGTATCTGATGTGAATGTGAATATGTTCGCGTCTGTAGTGTGATGTGTCTTTGTCAGATTAGGGATACACTCGATGGTACAATGTTTTCCCTTGTCTATTCTCACATGGATAAATTAGAGTGTAGTGTATAGTATTAAACATTTTTTTTCAGGGGTGAAGTGATAATAATCGGCGCAACGAACCGCCTGGACGCTGTCGACCCGGCGCTGCGTCGCGCAGGCCGCTTCGACCGCGAGCTGCACTTCCCGCCGCCGCATACGGCCGCGCGGCGCGAGATACTCGACATTTACACGCGGCATTGGACGCCGCGTTTGGACGACGCTACGCTGGACCATATAGCGGACGTCGCGGGCGGTTATGGAGGTACGTTTGTGTTTGATTCTGATCTCAAGTGTAGTCTCGTGACCGTGAGTTGTAATTTCCGCTGCCGCATACGGCCGCGCGGCGCGAGATACTCGACATTTATACACGGCACTGGACACCGCGTCTGGACGACGCTACGCTGGACCATATAGCGGACGTCGCGGGCGGTTATGGAGGTACGTTTGTGTTTGATTCTGATCTCAAGTGTAGTCTCGTGACCGTGAGCTTTAATTTCCGATGCCCCATACGGCCGCGCGGCGCGAGATACTCGACATTTACACGCGGCATTGGACGCCGCATCTGGATGACGCCACTCTGGACCACATAGCGGACGTCGCGGGCGGTTATGGAGGTATGTTTGAGGTTAAAACTCAGTTCTAATAAGGCAGTGTAGGTCTCGTGACTGTGAACTGTACTTCTCGCCGCCGCATACGGCCGCGCGGCGCGAGATACTCGACATTTATACGCGGCATTGGACACCGCGTCTGGACGACGCTACGCTGGACCATATAGCGGACTTAGCGGGCGGTTACGGAGGTACGTTTGAGGTTATGGCTCAGTTGTAATAGGACAGTGTAGTCTTGGGACCGTGTGATGTACTATTCGTTGCCGCATACGGCCGCGCGGCGCGAGATACTCGACATTTATACGCGGCACTGGACACCGCGTCTGACCGACGCTACGCTGGACCATATAGCGGATGTCGCGGGCGGTTATGGAGGTACGTTTGAGATTATGACTTAGTTGTAATAGGACAGTGTATTCTTGTGACCGTGAGCTGTAATTCCCGCCGCCGCATACGGGCGTGCGGCGCGAGATCCTCGATATATACACTATACAGGGTGCACTTTAGACCGCACCTGTATAACTACGCTGGACCATTGTGATGTTTTCCCACAGTTCATTTTATTTGTTGTCTGTTGCAGGATCGGACTTGAAGGCGTTATGCTCAGAGGCCGTACTGAAGGCGCTAAGAAGAGTTTACCCGCAAGTGTACGAGAGCGAATACGCGTTACTAATAGACACAAAAAATGTACGTTGACAATTTTGTTTTCCAACTTTTTATTTTAATATCTTAGGCTTACGGTTTAGGAATGCGGTTTGTTGCAATTATTTTTGTTTGAATTCTATACATTTTATCTTCCTTGTGTCCAGGTGGAGGTGACCGAAGAGGACATGTTAGAAGCGATGCACAGTCTGGTGGCAGCCGGAGCCCGCACTTGCCCGCCGCCGGCGCGGCGCCTCCCGCCGCACGCGGCGCCGCTGCTGGCCGCGCAGGCCGCCGCCGCCGCCGCCATGCTGCCTGCGCTGCAGGGCCACAGGTACAGGCGCAGGCCGCTGCAGCCCGCACAGGCTGGTGGCAGCCGGAGCCCGCACGGGTCCGAAAAGGGTTAAATATAGAGATATCTAGTATCTGACTTGATAAATGTATAAGGCAGGGGTCACCAATTAGTTTCCCTCGGGGTCCATTTTAAGAAATGAAATGACATTCGCGGTCCACACATTTAATAAAACTAAAACCGTTTAAAAAATTGAACAAAGGTAGCTAATTACGGACACTACAGACTGTATAATAATTTACATAATACCAATGAGAAAAATGTCATTTTTTATGAAGAAGTATTCAGTTATTTGTTTTGTCTGAAGTTTGGAGTGGAATTGGTGTAAAATATTGACTTTAAATCTTGAAGATGAATGACGATAATATTTTCTCGGTCCGCATACAATTGGTCGGCGGTCCGTATGCGGACCGCGGTCCGCCATTTGGTGACCCCTGGTATAAGGTTTTCAAATAAGAATACAAATCGATGTGTAATTTCCGGTTGTGTCCTCAGGGGCGCGCCGGAGCCGCTGTCGGCGGGCACGCTGCTGCTGAGCGGCGCCTGCGCCGAGGAGTGGCTGGCGCCGGCGCTGCTGGCGC
>BHDV01006245.1:0-58816 GCA_005406045.1 Adoxophyes honmai | reverse complement strand
GAGTCGCCGCTCGGCGCCCTGCTGGCGCAGCTGTGGCGCGCGGGCGCCGCCGGGCCGCGCACGCGCCTGCTGGCCACTGCGCGCGCGCCGCCCGCCCTACTGCCGCCCGAGGTGAGTCGCCGCTCGGCGCCCTGCTGGCGCAGCTGTGGCGCGCGGGCGCCGCCGGGCCGCGCACGCGCCTGCTGGCCACGGAGGAGAGTCGAGGTGAGTCGCGCGCTCTACCTATAATGGTACCTGTAAGGAATAGTCCGTGAGCGTGTGTAAACGCCGCGTGCACACGGAGCGGACGCCCGCCGCCTGCTGCCCGGATTGAAGTCCGTCGCAACTCGCAACCGACTGCGCCAGTTAGCGATATTCGTACGTTATGTCATCGTTACAGGTAATCCATGTCAGCTAACGTAGGCTCTGTGACGCCATACCACGGTGGTTGATATTTTGGCATTCAAAAGAAATGAAAAATATATATATTAAAGAATTTGTGAATCAATCCCGTAATTTTGTTGAAGAATGTATTATCAAACTCGATACAAATAACCAGTACAAGTTCCTATTCCTAATTATGAAAATGTCTCCTTTAGATAGCCTCGCTGTTCCCGGCGCACAAGAACTGCGTGTATACCGTGCGCGAGCCGACGTCGGCCGAGGTGCTGGCGTTCCTCAAGCCCGTCATCACGGAACTACCGCTGGAACCGCCAGTGGTTGAGAACCACGAGCCGCCCCCTCCACTGCCCAGAGGTAAGTAAATACTACCCCGTAGGATAATATCCCAAAACGATACATACTATCGAGCCCTATAGTAGGCAGGTAGGTAATAGGAGGTAGTAGGTACTAGATACCTGTTATTTAGAGGAGGCCTAGGGCTAGCAATGGACAATTAATTCATTAGATCACTCCATTGTAGCCTAAATTTTATTCTTGTTTAGTCAAATCGACCCCTTGTAAAATACTTAAAATAAGAAAAATTTGCAAAAAATATATGATTGATATGAAAATGTTTAGCGCCCCCGCCGCCGCCGCCGCGCGAGAGCGCCGAGCAAGTGACCCGCCGCAAGCGCAAGGAGGACTACAAGCTGCGCGAGCTGAGGATATTCCTGCGCGACATCTGCCGCAAGCTCGCGTCCAACCGACGCTTCTACAAGTTCACCAAGCCCGTGGATCTGGAGGAGGTGAGTAGAGAAATGTGTAGTGCCCCTGCCGCCGCCGCGCGAGAGCCCATTTTTTTTAAACCGTTTGTTTAAATAAAAAATCAAATAAATAAAGTAGTCGGGAAACAACAGCGATAGAGTTGATTAGAAATAAATTTTAACATAGGACCTTGTTTTATGCTCAGGAAATGCACAAACAGTACATGCACACTATCACGCGTATGTTCCTAACTTAACTAAGGGTCTCCCCACATTAGTCGACACTATTTCGGCAAAACGCGGACGGAAAAAACTTTATGTTAACGCAATAAGAGCGAACAAGGCGTCAATCGGCCGTGGCGTCGACTAATGTGGGGAGACCCTAACTTAGTGACCTCTAGCGACATACACGGAAGAAATAGAGAAGTGTAATTATTTAAATATTGACTATATTGCCTTTGTCCCCAGGTCACGGATTACCTGGACATAATAAAGCAGCCGATGGATCTCGAAACCATGATGACCAAAGTAGACATACACAAATACAACTGCGCCAAAGAGTTTCTCGACGACATTGATCTCATCTGTGCTAACGCGCTCGAATACAATCCGGACAGGTGAGTGCGCGGTTTATTTGATGATTATGATGTTTAGTTTCGACTGTTCGGTCCGAATTGGACCCATAGGGATTGACTTAAGTCTCTAGTCAGTCTAGATCAAAGAGATGAGGGCGGCACTGTGTTCGAGTGCTTCTGACTTTTTGCAATGGGAAGAGGAGTGTGGTCACAGAATAGGTAAAGAAGGTCCACTTCCGAACATGTTTAGGCGAAAAAATATTGCTGTCCCTTTTTACCGTTACCCGCTTTCCGTAGACCTTTCACGAGGTCTCGTCGGCGGAGCGTACGGTCAGGGACTTTAATTCATGAGCCACCGTAGAACTTTTTCAAAGAAAAAATCATTACGATTTCCCTTGATAATTAATGGGATGTCGCTATGACGTTTACTGTGAATTGGTTCCATGGTGGCTCATGAATTAAAGTCCTTGACTGTACCCTACCTGCGGGGTGGACCTACCCTGGTGTGGTGTGGCTCCATTAATGGAACTATGTATTATCACAGATAACTATTATAAAATCTTTACCAGGTTTAAGTAATTAAGGCTACAAGGTGTTGAAGTACAAAGAGTAATTTAACCCTTTAGGGATGTCTTACAATTACAGCCAAACTTTGGAGATAAAGAGAGATTTCTTTGAGACAGACAAAAAATATTTGAAAAGTGTGACTATTTGACGTTTCATGGCCAATATTAGCTTAATTTCAGGGTTAAACATAAATGAGAGAGGTATAATAGTGACAGGTTGCTACCCTGTCGCCTAACACATTCCTAACCTGTTTTCCTTAGTCACAGAAAAAAAAGACAAAATAAACTTAATGTGGCGTAATGTATTAAACGTGAAAATCTATCATGCTCAACATTACTTCCTTTCTCGCACTGTCTCTGTATACACCATATTAAAAATTTTAGATAGGAAGAAATCCATGTATTGAATGTTTTTATGTTTGCACTATTTCTGAGATTTTCCTTTGATTTTGTGATTTAATATAAATGTGTTGAAACTCTTTTTTTTCCTTCACATTGCCATGCCGCCATTCAAAGGGCTAGAGGGGTGTATAGGTATGAAAACATACAATTTACTGCTGTAGCGATCTTATTTGTATGTAAAATTGTACGAGACGATATTTATGTATAAGTATGTTCTTATTTTACATCCTCTAACCTTTTGTAAAGTTATTGAATCGTGTTGTGAGATTGTATGTAGTATGGAGTATTTTGCAATATCATTTATTTATATCATGTAGTGGTAGTAATAAAAATATTTTATTATAGTAAAAATGGAAATATACATTTGATATAATTTAGTCATTATCATTATGCAAGTAAACTGTCTCATTTTTTTGGATATACATTTGTTTGGTTATCTATTAGAAATTCAAGAAAACTACCAAATTATCCAAGTCAACGTCAAAATTAGTAGCCAATTACGATAAAAACGAGGCCAGATAAATGAGGCAGTTGAAATGCTCGAATATTATAGTAATTTGTGAATCGTTTTCAGAAAAAAGTAGCAACGATTAATAGAACCAAAATCACGATAGCTTTCTTTGTTTGACGTAAATCACCTATACAAAAAGTTATTGTTACACAGAGGAATCATTTAAGTTTTGTTTTAGTTAAAGCTTTAAACCATGTTTTTTTTAAAACGACTCTTATCTATCCGATTTGCGATTCGTATCATTTCATACGTACGTTTTTCCCTTACACTTTATCCCCCAGTAAGATTTCCAGTGTATAGGTACATATAAAGTAACGGAACAAGTTTAGTGATGGACAAGAAACCAGTAATGGAGAATAACTCTCATTTAATACGCACTACTGAATTACAACAAACAATTCAAAACAATTATGGTCAGTTGGCGGTGTTCATACCATTTCTTATAAGGCGGGCGACCTTTCCGGGCGACCTTTTCCGGGTAGTCCGCGTTAACTAGTTTAGACCCTTATCATGTAGACACTTACAAAAAATGTCACTGTCTACAGGACGTCGTCCGACAAGCAGATACGTCACGAGGCGTGTTCATTACGAGACCACGCGCACGCGCTGATCGACGTGGAGATGGACAGCGACTTCGAGCTGGAGTGCCGCGACATCGCGCGCCGCCGCGCCGCCGAGGGCACGGCGGCTGACAACGACCTGCCTGACTTCATCTATACTGCCTCCAACCTGGGTATGTGCTTCTACAGGCGTCCCATGACTAAGCTACGTCGCGGAAGACATACATACAACAATCACGCCTATCCTCAAATGGGCTATGCAGATATTGATCGCATCACAGATCACACGAAACGTGACAGTTCATGTTTCGCAGCCACTTCTATCTTAGATTTGAACACATGGGAAAGAGAGTACCTTGCGTATTGTTGATGGAACATTTTTGCTGAAAGAAGACATTATTTCAATAAAAAATTTACATTTAAACTGCCTTAATGGAATTTTTAGATAAATAGGTAAATTTTTGAACCGAGAATCGAACACACTTTTACTTCGATTCTACTTTTGCCCAGTGATTTTAGCTCACCGCGCGATCTGTTTGTGCTTCAATAGTCGCGACAATTTTTCAACAATTAGTGCCAGTCTTTAAAACGAGCCTACTATTTTGCATATATTTGCAGCGCATCTAGACAGCACGACCGAAGGCAAAAGCCAGCGGACGCCCATGGACAAGGACGGGGTGAAGCGCAAGCGGCGGCGCATGAACGCCTGGTCCAAGGGGCTCGTGGCCAAGCGGCAGAAGACGCAGAAGGTATGCTTACTATCGGGTAAATAAAGAGACAGGTTTCCTGCGGGTCGTTGCCGACCGGTGCATGGTCTACTTGCATAAAAACAGGCGAATTTGAAACCTGATTCTTTATAAGCGGGCGCATAAGTAAACATATCGCATAAAGTAGACCACGCACATAAAAAAAAATTAAACTGGCCAAGCATAAGTTGGACGAAGGGTTTTGTACCATTGTCTAAGTAAACAAGTGCCTACTTGTTGCCATTTATTGTTATTAAGCGAAAAATGGGTAAGGGTTTTCCTTTATATTGGAGCTCCTATGTAATATGTGTATTGCTTTATTAATATTTTTTTCAAGCGCCTACCTGTTGCCATTATTGATATCGAGCAAAAAAAGGGAACAAAATCGCGTTTGTTGTACAATGTTATTTTATCCTGTTTTCAGTACATATTTGTTATTGTAGTGGGAACAGAAACATAATTTATGAATTTTTTAACTGTCTAGTTATCGCGGTTCTTATACAGCCTCGTGACAGAAAGACGAAAACGTTTCGTTTTGATAATGTTTTCTTAATCTTTATACTTCAGGAATACCTTATTCAAATATTTCGGCCTTCTGGCGTGAATCCAGAATGCGCGAGGCTTGTATTGAAAATGATATAAGCGTCTAACCATAGTGAAGTGAGTGAAGCGAGAGAAAAATGCCAAAATAGGAGCGAATGGGGCTCTGTTGTCTCTGCCTTGTCCGCAGGGACTGGGGCGTGACGTCTATGTTTGTATCTAACCAAACCTTATCATTCAACAGAGCTTCAAAGAGTCCATACTCCAAGTCACCGACGAAGAGTCGAAAGAGAACAAGCCGATGATAACATCGACCCCGATGACGAACGGCGCGTCCAGCTCGGGCTCGGACGACGACGCGCCGCTGCGGCCGCGCGCCGACGACGCGCTGCATCCCAGCGGCGCCGCCAACAACCACAGGGACAGGTGCGTTGCCGACCCACATACAGTATTACCAAACTAAGAATGCTCCACGATGTACCTGCGTATTAGACCAGTTTTGTGGCGCGGGAAACTTCGATCTACCAATGATAAGAGATTTTTTCGCGCGCTGAACACTTGCGTTGTGATTGAAATTGAAATTGAAATTGAAATTTATTTTATTTTCTCCTCCACCAAGTATAGCCTGACAACTATCTATTTGGCCCTCGCCATGTTGCGTATTTTCAGTGGTATTAATTTCTTTTACTGGCAATTATTACACTTTGACATCAGACGTTGGATGTCATCGAATGCCACCGATGTAAACAAAACGAAAATATATCGTGATTTAAACGATTTTATCATAAAAATGCCGAAAAATATTCCAAAAGATGCAAGAAAAACCTTTTAAATACGATTAAGTATTTAAAGCAAAGAAAGGACAAAGGATTGAATAGTATTCCATTGAAAAATGTTTTGCAATTGGCTACTGACATGACTGGTACTGACACTTTACAGTGCGGTTGTATTGAACTGGTTAATTGTTATACTTAAACTTAATAGATTTTATTTTCTCATATAATGTGTATGTAGATCCACGATAAAGGAATAAAGGTCCTATAATCGAATCCCAGACTGACCGATTTATAATCGAGGTTGGTGGTCCTGAAAGCGACACAACATCTGACGAAGATCAAACTTCACCAGAGTCAGAATATGAAGAATACTTCTAAATATTGAGTATTTGGAATCGAATTTTGACGAATAGGTAATATTACAAAGCTCTGATTCTCTGGGTTAAATCCCCGTGTGGTGCCGGGTTAAAGCCCTAACAGAAATGTTGATCAAACCGCTGAACACACGTTCGAATTTGGTTTGGAGCCAACCAAGTTCGTGGTTCGGACCAAACCAAATTTGGTCATCTGTTAGGGCTTTTAGAATAACACCTCCCCCTTTCTTCCCGTGGGTGTCGTAAGAGGCGACGCAGGGAAAGGGTTAGTGTATTGTGGGCGATGGGCTAGCAACCTGTCACTACAATCTCATGCTTAACTATCTGGTTACCCTGAAATGCTAAACGTGACACTGGATTTTTGAATTTATGTGCTCTGCCTACCCCTTTTGGGAATACAGGCGTGAGAATATGTATGTATGTATGTCTGATTCTCTGTAAACAATGTTTTGGTATTATTCAAATATCAACACAAACCAATACACACCATGCTGACTATACATGACGTATGCACATTATTACCATACGTAAACTGATAGTAGCGACACTGCGCCAGGGCTAAATAGATAGTTGTCAGGCTTTACAATATATTAACTTAATTCTATGGTATTACATTATAAGTGTGCTGAGTGACTTATGTGGGGGAGACTGGTGCCCGAACTAGGCAGGGCCTGTGTGTCAGGTCACCAGGTCTCCAACCCTCAGGTGTCCGCAGCAGAGCTGTGCATTTACATTAAATAATACATTACATTCAAAATAAATCATATATGGAAATACAATCAGGGAGCAATATAACTATCAGTAGACGTCTGTGATGTGAGTGTGAGAGTGTGTGGGTGTGAGTGAGTGAGTGAGTGTGTGTGTGTATGTGTGTGTGTGTGTGTGTGTGTGTGTGTGTGTGTGTGTGTGTGTGTGTGTGTGTGTGTGTGTGTGTGTGAGTGTGTGTGTAGGAGTTTTGTGTGTGGGTGTATGTTAAAATAAATTGGTTATTGATTGATGTCTGGAGACAGATGACTCATGACAGATGTCTAGCACCCCAGCGCCAAATGCGTCGAGTAGCTGAACTAAAGTGTGTAAGCGAGAATTGTGCCCAGCGCAGAAGTTCAATATAGATAAATTACTCGTTCGACTACTCTCGGATATCGTTCTGCGCTTCTCGGCGCAGACGGTAACAGCTGATGTGACTTATTTTCTTGGGAATACTGTACTACCCTCGATTATGGAAGAAAAGTTTTAAATTAAACAATATAACAATAATACGTACAATCACGTCTGTATTCCCAAATGGGTTACGCAGAGCACACAAAACGTGACAGATAAGACCATGATGAATTTCACGCTTCACAGCCAATTCTAGCATAATTTTAGGTTTGAAAACAGATGGAAGAATGACAGATAATAGTGACAGGTTGCTAACCTGTCGCCTAAAATATACCTTAACCTGTTTCCTTAGTTGCCTCGTACGACATCCATGAAAGAAATAGAGAGGTGTTATTCTAAATCCGACACAACACGGATCCACTCATGTCTTTATATCGAGACTAGCTTTGCCCGCGACTTCGTTCGCGTGAAAAAGTGACTTTGTGTAGCATTATTATCCCCCCTTTCAACCACTTGCAACACTTTTTGCACTTAAAAGTAGCATGTGTCCCTACTCAGGCTATAAAACTTTTACTCGCCTCTTACGACATCCACGGAAGAAACGGTGATGTTGTTGTAAACCTGACACCAGACGGCAAAGTAAACTTTGGAAATTGAAGATAAACCTTCAATGTTTATTTTGTTTTCAGTCCCCCGAAATCAACAGAGAAAGCGCCAGCAAAATCATCACCAAAGAAACGAAATTCCGGGCACGAGACATCTAGTAGAGGTGAGTTTATTAATTATTTTCATAAAAACTCACACTCACAAACTATCGCATATAGAACATTAATGTGTTGTCATGAGTGAGCCCAGTATTTACGATTGAAACATTCATTTACAGATCCAGAAAAAGTACTGATAAACAAGACTGAATTAGATAACATTCTATATAAGAACGCGAAAGCCTTGCGCGGTATCGGCCTCGAGGCGTTGCTGGACCTTCACACACAGCTCAGCGCCGTGCTGGCGCAGTTCGCGCACACGCACGACCGCACGCGGCTGCCGCACGAATACCAAACGGTCGTCGCTAGGTATGTGCAGCTGAGCAAAAAGTGAACCAAAGTTAAGTCCTGTTGCCATTTATGTGGATGATTTTGTTGTTGGTCTGTTGATATGTTGCAATGGTAAAACTGATGTTGTTATTGTTTGGTTGATTTAATCGTAATAGCGGTCAAGTTGGCGACGTTTTACAGTCCTCGGCGCTTAACATGGCAACTTTTTAATTGGTGGGGGTAAGTTTGCGCGTAGCTTTTTCAATGAAAAACGATGCGCGAACTTAAACTTACTCCCTAAAATCTTGCCAAATTAAATTCCAGGGATTGTACTAGCTAATTATTTAGTACTTCATACAATAGTGAAATTGATATAACTTTCGGAGTCCGGTTTTAAGGCTATGATGATTGATTTTGCCTTTACTGCATATACTGAATTAATTATTCCAACTTAAGCTAAAAAATTAAAAACGTAAATACATCGCCATTTTTTGTTAGCCTAAGATAGTGTCCCACTGTTGGGCATAGGCTTCCACAAAAAAATAAACGTTTTATTTTTCATTGATATTAATGGTAACAGGACTGGAAGTAGAGCTTTCTAACTTAGTTACAGAAAAACGAAACGTAAGTTTGTGTACGTATGAATTTATATCGAATGTCAAATGAGGTTGTAATTTATTGGTGTAATAAGAGGGTTGCTTTGAGCACTTGTCAAAGTTTTTGTGTGATGTGGTGCGACATTCCGTTATACTATGATATTTAATAAACATTATTAAGACACGTTATCATCGGACGTATTGTATTTCATCATACCATATCATTTTGAAGTCGGTTACAAGTCGATGCACGGTAAAAGAGAAGTGAGCAAAATGGAGACGAAATTGGCGGTGAACGGTGGGGTGAGGGAGGGGCGAAGAAGCGCGCGCCATTGGTTTGTTAGTTGGCATCCTGCAACATATCCCCTCCACCATTCGCCCAGAGCTCTTTACGTGCGGTGACTTGTACTGCAAATGTTTAACTTTTGATAGGGACTTCGATTCGTGGTAAACATGTTATGTGACCCTATGCACGGACTGAACTAATTATAATTATTGTTAAAGTGAGTGAAGATGGAGAGTGACTGAAAAATTACTGTTTTATAAGGTCCATATTGTGATTCTTTGTTGAAATGAAATTTAATAATCTGCTGGCAAAAGGGTACAGGGTGTTGTCTCAAAATACATACCCTCCTTATTAAGTCGTCAACAAAGATGGCACGCGAAAAAAAAATAACTTACCAAAAATCAGCAAGGACGTCATCAAAGGCAATCTCACACAAGACACGCAAAAAAAGGTTATTTATAATCATTCCGCACGTTTAGAAGCCAATATGCCTCAGGTAGACTGACATATACAGACATCAGACACAACAATTGATACTGGCAATAAAATTAGTAATAAATGTACCTACTAGTGTGTTTAATTATGATACACATTGAATATTATTGGAATGTAATTATGTATTTTTTCAGTCATTCCTCAATTTAAAATGTCTTGAATGTGGGTTATGTTAAATTATTAGAAACACTGCCTAATCACTAATTAAGTATTATAAGTGTTACAACTTTTGTGGCGGTCCTACTAACAATTCCTAATTAGCCAAATTGTAAGTGCACGCAAGTAAGTGAATGGATTCCTATTTATCTAAAGTTGAAAACTCAATTAATAAATTCACGAATTTTTATAATGTGACGAATCAAACAGATCTATTTTACTAATTTGATGTTTCCATTTAGTTTTCATCTTAAGACAAGTAAGGGATTAATTCATTTTAATGTCCACTTTGTTCCGATGTAATGGTAAAATTAAAACTGTACGATTGTAATTTTAACTAAAGCAGTGACTTCTCACGTGAATCAATATTTTCATCTTAAAGCTTGATGTATTATACATCCAATTCTAGTTACTGCATTGTTAGATAACAGTACTGGCTTTGTCATATAACATAGTTTTGTAAAGCAGGCTGCCTTTAGACAATATGTAAAAACAGTGTGAGCTTAAAAAATAATCTCAGAAAATTACAAAGATAGGAAGAAAATACAATGAAAATTAGCGAAACTCTCGCCTTTCCATGCAAAGACGGCTACATTCTTTCTTTAAGTATGTTTTAATGAAAGTTAACAATTTTACTGCTTTAGTTAAAATGTACAAATATTCTGTATTATAGGTTAAGTCGTATTCAAATAGTTTGCCCACTGCTCTGTGATATATAGTGGAGATGTAAGGTGTAATAAATTATAAATTATAATCGATTGCATATAATTCAACTTTATCGCTAAACCATTGGCTAGCACTTTGTTTAAAATTTAACATCACCCCGTATGTAAGGTTATTATATTATTAAGTTTCTAGTTTTTGTATCCTCTTACTTATAGTTATATTTCTGCTCTGTCTATTGGCATGGTTAATGAAAAATTAATTGAGGCGTCGTTTAATAGAATCGCACTAGTGTGAAAATTATTTTGAGCAATTTGGCTTTTTAGGCTTCCTTTAATACTGGTTTTGTTAATTTAGCAAATTATTTAACTTGTTTATGATTTCAACTAGAATAATTAACACTTGTTTATAATTTAGACTAATCAATAATTTAACAACATGCATTGATTTCTTCTTCGATTTAACATAATTTTAACTCGAAATCTACAAACACGTCAGCAGCCTTTTACGTTGCTGCTACTTAACGAATATTTTTTATATAATTGTAAGTATGCATAGTACTGGAGAGGACAGTCAATCCAAATCTCTTCAGAACATCATGTTATTCCTCGAGATGGAGAGACTTAGTACGATTTATACATCTTTAATTGCAATTAATATGTACTCCTGAGGTCTCAGTGCGGCCCTTTCTTTATAATTGAACCTGTGGACGACCCACTGAGCGATAAGAGAGTAATACCTCAGGTCTTAAGGCCGCACCCAGTTTAGCTCGGTACCATTTGTCTTTCACACTTGATTGATAGATTAGAGTGTTTTCTTTATGTTGACGATCCGGACTACTAAAAACTCATAACTGCCTTACTTGGAGACGTCGATTAGTATTAATTTTATTGTAAAATTGCTTCGATTTTCATATAATTTGGAACAAAAATAAACTTATCGTGAATAGAAAGTGCGATTACGAAAATATTTTTTTCAACTTCACGTATTTCAAATACTAATGAGATCTTAGTTTTATTTAACTCGTGTACTTATGGAAAGTCTTCAACTTGTCGCGCCAGAGCGCAGTTTGAAATCGTAGTTTATTATTTTCAATCGAAAGTAGTTTTCCTTTTTCAAGTATTAGACCCAATGGCCCATGAAATGAACAAATGGGCTTATTGAAATTATCCACGAATCGCTCGGAGAGATCGTAGAAATATGTATTTATTGAAATCTATTTTACTTGCTGACATTGCTTATTTCACGGATGTTTTATTAGCTAACTGCAACAATAAAATAAATAAATAAATAAAATTAACATTACACAATAGAGACTGAAATATGAATACTATGATGATGTATTTTTTTCTTCAAAGTACTGTCATCAAAATGTTATCAAAAATGTATAGGTAGGTACTTAATGTATTCGAACAATTCATTCTTGTAATTATTGTGTGAATAGTAATTTATCTGATAATTTTGTAATTGATTTTGCAACGTAACTGTCATTGCAACTCCTTTAAAGATTGTAGTAGCAATGATTGTTATGCTTACGCCTCACTTGGCCGTATTTGACAAATATTCATCTCGATTCATTCATTTTTCTCTTGGAGGATACCTCGTATCTTATTGCGTGACATTGTTGAAAAACGAAAACTGTGGTCTTGGTTAAAGGTTCATTTTCAGGTGACGTAACGCAATGAGATACGTGAATTTAGTACAATTTGGCAAATAAGACCAAGTGACGTGCCGCCTCAAGGCGAATCCTACGTCGAATAATTTAAAAAGCAGTGTGATATTCAAGGAATAAGCGCAACAATATGTAGCGAAATACAAAAATAATAGTTACCTCATTCCGGAATGGAATAAAATACGTTATAATAGAACGATACGAATTACAGGAAAAGCCATAGATATTATCAAAAACCGTAAACATTTTGAATCTCATTCGCGTGTGAAAAGTACGGCGCTGGAGCGTAGTTGTAATCTGTCCAGTTGTTGGTGTTGGCGCCATACTTTTTGCGCGGCTTGTGCGGAGTCTGCTTGCATTTGCTCAACTGCGAGTGTTCTTTTGTTAACACTGTATCCACCGTTAGTGTATAATTTTATATGTATAAAAATTATATTTAATGAAACTGAATATAAAAGGGTACGATTTCATGTGATATCAAATGTGTTGTTTTATTTTGCCACTGTCTTTAAGTTTTTGCCCTATCTGATAATCCCCGACATGTGCACGCATTATACATGGTGCTCGTGAGCATTGCGAGAGATTTCAACCACGAATTCCAGAGGCTATAAGAAGTAATAAATGTTATATGAACTTAGGTCGAAACACGATTTTTTTTACTATTATTAAGGCACGTTTATACGACATTAGCAATTATTATGTATGAAAGTTATAAAAAAAATCGTGTTTCGACTTAAGTTCATATAACATTTATTACTTCTTATAGCCTCTGGAATTCGTGGTTGAAATCTCTCGCAATGCTCACGAGCACCATGTAGATTAACTTTACTGGCCTTGCCACCTCTCAAATTCACTAGGATAGGGTTAACTCTTAAATTCACTGCATATTTTCATAGTTAGGTACAGTCACCAACAAAGATATCGACAAAGTCAAAGTACCAAAAATATTTATACACGTGGTTATTTTCTGGACATTAATGTTGGTTGTACATTTTTTTGGCGCTTTCATTGTGTCGATATCTTTGTTGCTGACTGTACATACCATACGTAATCATCACGCCCTATTCCTTGCGGGGTAGGCAGAGTCAACAGAGCGTCATTCGCTTCTCTTCAGGTATACTTCTCTTGCTACACCCATTCATCCCTCTCGTCATACATGCTCGACGGTTTCGGGTACTTTTAATTTGGCTTCTTTAGATCATCGCCGATCTTTTAATTCTAGGTAAAATAAGTAATAATAATAATCCAGTAATAAATCCCGTGTGGTATTGGATTTAGAATAACACCTCTTAATTTCTTTCGTGGAAGTCGTAAGAGGCGACTAAGGGAAATAGGTTTGGGTATGTTTTAAACTACCTACATCCTAGAAAATCACAATTTTGTTGGTTGACTCAGAAGACGTCTCAGTAGTTGATGGACCTCTACTTTGTAGGTAGGGTATTTCGTGGTGTTTTTTGTAGGTAAGTCTAGAAACTGAATCGCCTTGCATTATGCTGGCGTAGTATAGATCGGAGATGTTTGTTTAGCTGTCTCTCAGCTAGGAGAAAGGTCTGAAGTTCATAAAATAAACAACGAAGCGGGATTTAATGTTTTATTTTTACAATTTATTTACGTCGGTGATCGTAAACGAATTTTACTACAACGCTCCATCATTTCAATTTAAATTACACGATAGAATGATACTAGAACATAAATATTTTCTCGTATTATTAGATCAAATAGATAATCTTTTTTACATCCTAATGTAACGATATCATTTAATTTAATTTGTCATTATATTAAGAAAAAATACAACAAATTAAATTACAGAATTAATATTTAATTATAATCTTTATCGGGGAGAACAATTATCTAAACGCTAAATCATCGCAATTACAATTTATAAATATTCGTAACAAAAATGAAGGAACTAATTATTTGAACCTACTAAATTATTACAATCACATGTTTAAGAACTAAAAATATTTACGTCGTAATATATTATCTTTACGTCCTTACATTTGGCTCCGGTGACCTCGTCTTTACAATGTACTTGTGCCGAAAATATTAGTTAAAAAAAGTGAAAAGTTCGTACTGAACGCGAAGGAATGAGGCTCGGCAAACGTCAAGAACTTAACAAATTGTGGAACTCGGAACTCGTTGCCGGTCAACTCATTCGGTTAGCACGGCGGCTCACGGGACGCTAAACAGTCATTAAAACATCCTTTACTCAACCACAGAACGTATCATTAACAAATAACAAAACTTAATTAAAACGCTTCAATTAAAAACTTTAACAAAATCACTCTTAATACTGCTGAATTTGTACGAATTAGGTAAATAATGTTCGATGACACATGTACAACCACTACTCGCAATAAAATACAAAAAAATCTTACAATTTAACTTTATCAGTTTGACAAATTTCACATTTGCTAACGTTGAAAAGGGTGGCTTTGAAAAGTAGGTTTATTTTGATAGTCGCAGCTCGCTGAAGTCGCGCGTGTTTGGTCTCACTCGCAGACTTGATTGGAAATGAAAAACCAAAATGAATCAAAAGTAACAAAAGTTAATGAGTAGACGGTAATTTGAATCGCCACTTCAATTTAAAGCCACCCCCTTTCATCGACAAGAAATCATTACCATAAAATTCAAACCACTACGTAAACTCTTGACACAAACTGTAAAACTGAATTATATTGGGTATTCAACTGCCTTGAAAAACTAGGTTGCAAGTGCTTATGGAATTATGTTGGATTTGATTAAGAATTTTTGGCACAATAATTTAACATCTCCTACGATCCCGAGTGTTTGCTAAAACATTAATTTCATCAGACAGAGACTTATTCCATTACCTTACTTTAAATTTACAAATTATTACATGTGAACGAACAAGCGGCCAGAGAAACGAAACGGTAACATTAGTCAGCTAGGGGAGAAAGCAATAAAATCTGATCTGTAAAACTATACGTATTCAAATATATAATGTAATTCGTTTATAATTATATAAAATCCCTGTAACGATAATATTGTTATGTGACGTGACACTAGTGTAGTACCTACGGTGTCTGAGATTCAGCTGCGGAGTTACTGTGATTATGTAATTTACAGTCGTTATATAAAATAGAGTCGTAAATAGTGTTCAGTCTTGTCGGTAGAGGTCGCGGCCGCGCCCGCGCGGCGGCGGCCGCTGTGCGGAGACACGACGCGTATCAGCGGGAACGGACACAAACAAACTGTATATACACGAGTCTATCTAATCACGTGGTAAATCTAATTATGAAATCATCGGTATACAATTATCTAAAGCCAGGTAGGACCGAGTCTCGTTTAATTCTAACTTCATTATTACATATTCACTAAAATCTTGAAAAGCTCCTTTTGATTTGAACATTGAGTGCAGATACTTTTATTTGTCTAACCTGGCGCGCACGGCGGGCCGCGCCGCCGCTCTCTGGGATACCTTCACTAACACTACAACAATTACAAATACACTACTATTTACCATTTTAGACACCGAATGTCTCATTAATGAATAATTTTAATTCATATCCCGTAAATTTATCAATTAATATTTACATTTAAAATTGTTTATCATCGAATATAACTATCATTACGAAATATTTTACAAACTTTGGTGAATCGCAGAAGTGAACTCGCACGTGTAACACGATATCTACAGGGCTCTCGAGAGGCAAGTGAGCGGTCGAAATAAATATAAAAGGTAACGTAGAAAACATTCACCGCAAGTACCTAACAGCGCGACAACGCTAACGAAACGGAACGGCGGAGCGGACGACAGCGCGGGCTGCGGCCGCGGGCGACAACGATAACAATCACAACACCTTTCATACTTATTGCACTCCTTCGGAATAATAAATTATCGCCTATCACTTATACGCGATCTCATATACATTTACAATATTAACACATCTTTAAATATAAATTTAACTAATTTCAAAGTGGACGTCGCTCGCCGCGGCTCGAGATCGGGGGTCCGCGCGTGCGAACAACGAACTAACTGTTTTAAAAGCTACGTAAAATGTTTATTAGAGTTCGCGAGTCGACGCGTCGGAGACGAAGTAGCTGCAACAAAACACGTCACAACTTTTAAAACAGTCGTGGGCGGGGGCGGGCGCGGCGCGGCTAGTCCTGGCCGTTGTGGTGCAGCAGCGCGCGGTGCTCGGGCAGCGCGGGCGGCGGCGGCGCGCGGTAGGCCTCGCCCTCCTCGTCCGCCGAGTTCTCCTTGGAGCGGTCGCTCTTGCAGTCCTCCTCCTTGGGGCCCGTCGCCAGCGAGTCCAGCGCCATGGGCATGGCCTGGTACAGCTCGCGCGCCTTGTCGCCCGGCGGCAGCAGGTGCAGCATGTTCAGCGGCATGGGGAACCCGGGCGGGAACTCGGGGTAGAAGCCCTGCGCGAACGGGTTGAACATGGGGCTGGCCGCGATGTCGGGCTCCGAGCTGGCGGGCCGCTGCGCGTGCTCGTCCTTGTCGTGCTTGCCGGGCGGGTGGTTGTTGTTGTTGTTGCCGGAGTGCATGCCCAGCGCGTCCAGCGGCCCGCCGATGCAGTCCTTGCGCAGCTGCTCCAGCTTGAGGCTCTTGCCGTACTTGCCGCGCACGTACATCAGCAGCGAGTTGTACGGGATGCCGAAGATGCGCGACGCCTGGCTCGTCGTCATCTTCTTGTTCCACACGTGCTGCAGCGCCTCCGTCAGCTCGGCGTTGGTCCAGGAGCGGGGCGGGCCGCCGCGCGGCGCGCTGTGCTGCCCCTTCGGCCGCCCTGCGGAACGGTAATCATTAGTCGGGGTCGTGGAACAAAACGTTTCTGTAATTACGGTTTCCGAAGTTCGGGTGAGTTACGGCGGCTGCAGCGCACGACACATGCCGTGCTGTGCATTACCGAGCCGCATTACCAAGTGCAGGCTGCGACTGTCTAATAACCGTGTTTGGCGGAGCAATGCGGCCGCGACACACGGCGCGCGGGCACCCGGCCGCCATTAACCCGCGGCGACACGCGACTATTAGCGGCCTGTAAAAGTCGCGGCATGCATGCGGCGACGTCGCGCGTAACTTTATGCTTTTATAATTCCCGCGGAGCACGTTAACTCGATTCCGATCAGATAATCCGGGGACTCGGATTACAACCGGAATGATATTTTTATTATGGAAATTAGTTTTCTTTTAATAGAGGTCGGGGGTCACGCGATCGGCTAAATTAAAGACGTCTTCGATTGGAGCGGGTTGGTCGCCGTGCCGCGTGCATGCGGCGGGCGCGATCGATCGCTATTGTGGAGAGGAGCATTCAGCACACGTTGCCGGCGATGCGCTATCAGATCGTCTTAATAAACAGAGACAAAGCCGTAGCATGTGGCGTGTGCGCCGGCGAACTTCGTCACTGTTATAGCAGCCGCTTTGTTCGCCGGCGGGCCTTTGACGGAGTAATCTCGACGGGCCGTAGATTTAGCAGATTTGAATTTATTTTCTTAGTTTATGCAGCAGTTTCGATAGCGAGTATTAAGGAGTTATATTATCTCAGAGTATTAGGAGGTATATTATGTTCTTGCTCCACCAAAAACAGTTAAATCTAAAAACCTTTCCGTCTCTGCACACTTGAGATCTCTCGATCTCAAGCAAATTTGTAGGATGTCGAATCACAAGTGAAAGAAAACACTTGTACAACATTGTGAAACAGGCTTATTTTTATTTCCTTTGAAGAAATTAGCTAAAACAAATGACGTACCTATTGGGAACTTACATTTCTTTTTGACGTTAGTGAATAGTTGCGCGTCGAGCGGCGGCGCGCGGTGCTCGACGTCCATGAGGGGGTACATCTTGTCCATGCCGGGGGGGAACAGGCCGAGGGGGGAGTCGATACCAAACACTGGAACAAGACACGGACAGGTTAATATATAATCATGTAAACACATGTACATTTTGACGACAGACAGATGAAAAAAAGGGGAATAATTTTATTATATTTAATAAAATTTGGTTGTATACAGAAACATACAGTATAACTAATGTACCTAAAATAAATTAAATACCTAATAAGACTCTCGGTTAACGGTTGGCTCAAGAGTCTGATGCAAAAGGCGGTGCTCCTTGATACGGCGCGTATCGTCAGGAGGTTTCTCAGTCTGCAGCCCTAATTGGTAGCTTGGATCTGGCCCCGCTACCGGATGGGACCCTAGGTTTATATAGTAACTGTGGGTATATTTTGTACAATGTCGGATAAATATTGTAAAAACTTTTTCTAAGATGAAAATATAATTATGCATGAATATAATTACTTTAAATTAAAAAAATACAATCATGTAAACTACAGGCAAGTTGTTTTCACATTTTAATTTATGTTTCGTGGCAAAATAGCCTCTGAGAAATTGGAATTCCTTACAATATTAATTTGGAAAATAAAATGACCGAATCTACCTATTTTGATAAGAAAATGTCCTACTCTATAAGTCACTTTTTAACTGCTCTATGATTAAGTGAAGCTGGTAGTCCTGTACTTAAATCTCGGGGAAATAATATAGAAAGCGCTTGTGCTTGATCTACCATTCCAGATTGCAAGGAATTGCAGACAAAAAACTTTTGGTTAGTATAGCAGCATAATGATTTAAACCCTAATTAAATTTATGAATAAAATTATAATAAATGTACAAAACGTCACATTTTATTCGCTAGTAAAACTGATAAACTGATATTCATGCAGAATCAACCACGCAAGTGAAAGGCGCGTGTAGTCCCGCTACTCGCCGATGGATGGCGCCACCAGTCCCATTCACGCTCGCTTTTACGCGCCACTAGTTTATAATCAGTTTTACTGCCCTACAATATAAATTCAAGTGACTTTAACGTCGCTCTTCAATAACGGATTTTCCGATATTGTCCTTAGGAAATGAAGTCTCTAATTGTGATTTTATAATTACGTCCTTGAGCGCCTCCGGTACTCAGGTAGACATAAAACATAACATACATAAACGTCAGGCATGTTTATTCCTATATGAAGTAGGTAGATTACACAAAACGTCACATAAGCAAAAGTATTACTATTTCATATTTTAACGACGTTTATGACAATTTTAGCTTTAAAAATTGATGAAAGAGGTAGGTAATTAACGTATTTATTATTGCTAACTTGTCTCCTAAAGCATAATCTAAACCTATTACTTTAGTTGCCTCTTACGATAGTTTCGGAAGAAATGGAGAGGTGTCATTCTAAACCCGATTCTACTCGGGGAAGATAGGTAGAATTAAAAAAAAACTTGCAGCTGTTTAGAACTGATTTATTCTTGTTTTGACATTGTCAACAATTTTACAATTCAACTATTGACAGACACTGCATTCGTCAATTAAGTAGAATTTAGATTTAACAAATTACTTGGTTAAGTGTTTTCTTATGAGAAGGATGTTTTTATTTCCTGAATCATTCGTCTTTCGCTACATAGTGTGAAGAAATTACCATCAAAGGAATCCAATTAGACTACCGAGAAGTAAAAGATTAATAACTTTAACTATTGTAATAAATTTTATTCGCTCGCAGCCCGCGAACTCGTTCTTGGCGACAGTTTCTGAGACATTAATTAAAGATACTTCATCGCGAAAATATGAAGAAAATAAATATTTGAATCAATCAAGCATGGGACATACCTAATTACCTAGGTATGCGTAAGAATTAAGTAAGTGGTCAATGAACATAATATATTAAAAAAAAAGTAATAAATATTTATGACGTCAAAGACGTTGCCGAATACGAAATGAAACAGGTTATCTTCGTGTTTAATAAATAAATAACAATCTATGTTCACCAGGGGCGTAGCTACCGCCGTATCTGCCGTATCAATTATACGGGGCCCCCAGGCTAAGGGGGCCCCCAAAAGTGTTAAGAAAAAAAATGATTTTTCTTTTCTTTCCTTTGTAAAAAATCTTCTCCCCCCCCCCCCATAAAGGGCCCCCAAACATTTTTTTTATACGGGGCCCCGCCGATGCACGCTACGCCACTGATGTTCACGTTTAACATTTAAGTTATCTGTCATAATTTTCTTATTTGAAACCTCAATCTGGCAACCGCTTTATCTATCTTTATTACTCGCGCATTGAAAACACACTTTAGTACTTTTTGTAGCTATTACAGGCCCCGCCTAATATTCATATTCCGTTCCATATGCCATTCTCCAATCCAAACAGCAAGGTAATTGAGAAACGGAACATTACCAGTATAGATACCGAGTCTGCGAGATGTAAATAAGCCGAGGTGTCCCGAGCCGAATGCGCCCGAATCGATAACTCCGACTTGCTTTATTACGACTGTACTATCGAGCTTTGTAGAGTAACAGGTACGCTTGTCTATGTTCTCTGTGGCTTTTTATTATCTGTGCAACATTTGCGTAGAACGCTGATGAAATTAAGAACGTATTGTTCAGATTGTTTCATTTTTGCATTTTCGGAGGAATGAAGATGACGCGCTAAGCGCGTTTAATAAGTATTAAGTTATACTTAATAGAACCAAACTGCCAGTCACAATAACTTAACTGTAATGGAATATGGGAAATAGTTAAGATATTATTGTGATGTGAACACACCGAAAAATAATACTTGATAACCTTATAAAGGTTACTTTCGCTTCACTTACTACATACCTACTTACGAAATAGGTACGAACTTTTTCAACAAACACTATAATCCAAATATAAATAAGTCATATAAAAATAAGCAAATAATAAATAAGGTAATTAAACAAACTGCGCCTTTCCAATCCATAGAGCAGTCTAGGTAATAATTTCCATACATTTCTAATGGAATCCTCCACAAAAGAAACAAGAAAATTTTCAATTCGCCGTCGGCGTCGGAAGCCCATGTCTTCACGGACTTACTCTTTAATACGCCCACCGGAATATCGTGTGCATTTGCTTTATAACTGATTAAATTACGATCGACTCGCTTCGGTGAAATTAATTTTCATCGTGACAAAAACTCATTTTTATTTGCAACTAGTTCGGTGAAAGAACGCGATAGCTTTTTAGTAGTTTCCAAGACAGTCGTTATGGTTTAGATAATGCGTTTTATTTTTAAACTGCTTTGCTCGGTTAGCACAAGGGACTAGTTGCAAGATGAACTTACCAAATAACAGGTAAAAAACGTGTAGAAGTATATTCTCAGCAAGACACAGTTAAACCAAAAAGAGTACCTAGGATTGAATGAATGCACCACTTTTTTCGTAAACCTCGTTTTTTGACGTAAAATGCTTGAATATGGCAACAATTTTGTACGACAACTTTTAGTTCCTTTTTCTCCATTATGAACTGTTTGATGGTTTACTAAACAACAGTTACTTATCGTGATCGAGACGAGGTCTCCAAAATGTTCTTTTTTCCCGTCGACAGTAGCTTAGCAATGGATCAGACATAGTCTTATACGAAGATTTGGTAGGTACATTTTGTTTACAGTGAAATACAAGGCATTGTATCAGTTTGGAAACATACCGAGTTTCTAAAACTAACTAGAAGGGAAACAAAAGACAGCGCAATGATACATATCTACATAACGCAATATTTTTTTGAAATTCCTACGGGATATCAAAGTCAACTAGATACGAGACCGCGGGGATAAAAGATCCTCATACGCGTGGTGCTGACGAACTATAAAACAGACTGATGAAAGAACAGTCCATTTACTTCCAAATATGTCTATTGCACTAATATCGAAGTTTCTGATTAAAACGTAAGCCGGCGTGAACCAATTAAAGCTACTGTGTTATACTTAGTAATCGCTACATGTACAGTTCTAATTGAACTATAAACTAGGTACCTATAAACGTTGGAATTGCATCAAACCAAAGCAGCGTCAGCGACACTTACACACTCGCTGATAATTGTATTTTCTCGGCGCGAATCACCTCTGATAGGAGATGGTCGATGCTTTTATGACAAGAGTGCTATAAACTTAAACAAAACGTTGCCAAAAGAGGTAGGCAGTAGATCATATGAAACGTTACACAGACAAATTCATGTGTATTTCACGTTCGAAGCATTATTTAGCTATTTTCGAAGCATTATTTAGCTATTTTCGGAGGAAATTGAGAGGTGCATTGTCAACCCAAAATCACACGAGCAATTCTTTACCTCCCTGCTAATAGGACAAAAGTTATGCTACTATGGAAAATGTTTGGTTGTGGACCTATCTCGCAGATGGTGTTTGTTGGCTTATGCGGTTATGGCTAGACGTGAAGTTATGTTGTGTGATTTAATTGCCTTCATAAAGGACCGATATGAGATAAATAGCACACAAATGTTATTCGTTTCAACAATAATTAAGTCATCCGTAAAATGTGAAATACACGGTGAAATAAAATTAGTGTTTCTTACTCAGCTAATGGTGCTCAACATAATGCATTAGTTTAAATTGTTAAATTAGCCAAATGTCTAGGACATTCATACTAAAGTGAAACGAAATCGTGACTTCAGGTTATGGACACCACAAACAAATAAAAACAATTGAGTTAGTGCAATCCATTGGCCACAGTAGCTCAGTAAGGGATACAATACAATACAATACAATACATATTTTGTATCATCATTTCGATTTCACCTGTATAAAATGGATATAGACCACGTAACTTTGACATGTGTGTAATTGCGTCTCATGCACCCCACAAACGCAAGACGCTTGCAACTCTGGTCATAAGCGCTTCGCTTGCAAGCGTTGGAAAGCTGCGTTTTACGATATGTGGCTCCACACAGTAGTTAACGAGATCAGCCAGGATACCTGGCTTTATAGCTACATGAATACCTAACGAACCGTTAATTCGTGTCACTCGTTAAAGCACTAGTTAGTCCAATACTCGTTATTTTATTTGCATAATTACCGACAATCAATAGCCCACATTCGCTGGAAATAGCTCAAAAATAACCGGAGATCTCTATCTAACGGTTTGAGTTGTTATTTCGTAATTTTGATAGTTAGTGGAAGGATAATTAAATTGTTTTATTGACTTGTACATGGTACTGGATAGGATAGGCCATGGTTTATCGGTTTCGGTAGTTATAGTTATAGATGAAATAATGCGCTTCGCATTCCGAAGAAGTTCCACTAAGTTTGCTATTAGAGAAAGAATTAGCAAAAGCTTTATTTTTTAAAACTTGATTTTTAAAAAGATTAGAGGACATTTAGACGCCCGAAACGGCTCTGTCTTAGTTTCTACTCAAAAGTTTACAGATTATACAATTTGAGAGAGTGAATCTGGTGTTTTTCGAAGGGTCTAATTCAAGGAGAAGGTGCATTTGTAGCAAGATTTTGAACTTGAGTAATAAAAAGTATTCTCTAAACTTACTGTAAAGTGATGCTTCTGCAATCTCGGACCGTCGCCATGGTGTCAACGGTTGGTCTAAACAGAAATATTCCCTTTGTCTTTAATAAACTCGCACAACTGAGCGCTATAGGTTGGAGTTAGGTGTCTACACCCACGAACACGAATTATTCGAGTTCTTGTTACTAGTCTTTGGGTTTTGGATGTTTTTGCAACTGTCTCAATCGATTGTACGATTCATGGACTATGGAAACGCTGTCACAACAGACGTAACACTTATGTAACAGAAAATAGACGAAAACATGATCGGGCGACATGAAGATATCAGTCTCTCGAGCCTGACCAATCGATTTCATTATATCACACGATTTCCAGAACGGAGTAAACCTTGCGGTCAATTAGCTGTACCTAGCGACTGGACGCTTTCTAATTCCACAGCAAGCCCCTCACAACTGCTCGACCATAAACAATGATTTTCGAAACACTAAACGCAATACGTTCGGATTCGACACGTTTTTTCCACGAGTCTTACATTTTCTCGGGTTTTCGCAACGCGTCCCGCGTGGCCTACGATACGGTAAACAAAACAAACTTAGACAAAGTTGGCGATCGATGCCGCCCCATATGCAACACGTCGAAATCGAAAGCGGCAACTTAGTTGGGAAGTTCGCAACCCTTCCGCGTGTGTACTCGGGGCTCACCCCGTCATTGAGGAAAGTCGTCTCGCCCTCTCCCACGCGTCACGCATGTGTCGCGTCTCGCTCGCCACACGCGTCGCGCCACGAGCCACAGGTCGGGCCGCACACGGCCCATTCACGCTTCCGGCACGCGAGTGGGAGTCGCCTGTTGTCTATGGTCAGGCGCGTGCCGTTTATTTTGCAACGAGATTTACAACTATAACTGTAAATTAACTTTATCGAGCGGACCCGAAACTAGGTCGTATGGAATCAGCATTAATTATCGCTTTAATCTAACCGATGTCGACTACGTACAATAGATCACATGATAGATAGCGGCTCACGCCAAGGATAAGGTAATGATATCGAGACGAGAAACGCCATAGCTGGCCTACCTCTCGCCTAACAACTGGGTTAATCCATTGTTCCCGCGCACGCAGTGCAGGCGCCGATGTGGGGACCGATTACTGGAAAGAAGTCTAGGCCGAGAGAAGATCCTTGCATTGTTTGCGCGATCGCGTGTCCAGTGTAAGTCCCCATTACATAAGCAATGTGGGGTGTAATGGCAGCCGCGACGCCGCTCAATAATTAATAAGGCCGGTGCGCCTTGAACGATAGCTATCGGGGACAAGCGCGATTGTTTACTGAAAACGATGTAGTTTACGGCAAATCTAAAGCTCTATATGAAATTACAATTAATTACAAAAATAAAGCCTCCATTTACAGTTCAAACAAATGTATACTCAATAAGAAATTTTGCGACATGAAATCCTTCCTAGTATCAACGTACCGGATCGACATTACTTATTCGATATCGTATCTATTTTGCATAGAGCTTTTTGTTTTAGATCGCTGCTGTGGAACATTACAAAACCCGCAGTCCATTTCGTCGTATAAGTCTTTTTAGATACTACCAAGGGTCAAAGCTCGCGACCGTACTGGAATTATAATTAGAATCTCATTATTCCTATGAAAGCTCTATTTTCAAAAATTTTAGTTGTACCTGTAAGATGCTGTTGGGCCTAAAAAGGTCCTATGTATGAGTATTGACTGCATACGATTCCACGATTTGAATTTAAATTCAAAACATTCTAGAATAATATTTTGAACAATTTGGAAGATCATCCCAGCATGGCTTCCGGTACCACAATTTGATTCAGACGTTGTAATCTTAGTCATAAGTTTGCTTGACTAAAAGAGGCGCAGCGCCGATGTTTATAAAAAAATGGTCTTTTTACTTCAGTATGAAGTTTTACCAGTTTAGGGTCACGTGCGATCCTGTACGATCCTCGTACCAGTTTAAAAGTGGTCTCAAAGCTTCTTTCCTTCAATACGTATTCCCTGAACCCACTAATACCCAGACAGCGTCTGTTGTGTGTGCGAGGCAGACACAAGTGCCACACGTGTTGTTTCCCTCTCTCCGTACAGTCAGCCAGGTGATAAGCGCGCGCAGCGGGAAGCAGAGGATTTCCTCAAGCCGTGACACACATCTGAGCTGTCCAGGCTCCGCAAAACACCACATAAAAACCACTCCCGTGACTAACAATGACGTGTGACTCATAATCGCCAACTTAATTGTAATTGCACTCGTAATGACGCTACACCGTTTCCGAATTAGCGTTCGTGATAGTAACAAGAACACATTAGCCGGCACACACGCCTGGGAGAGTTCCATACAAATACTTAAATTACGACCACTAACGTGTTAATTTCGTAAGCTCGCACCAATTTGGCCATTAACTATTGAAATGTATTTTCGTTAACTTCCCATGTTACATCCCGTGAGAGCCGAGAGGCGCTCCCATTGTCCCGCGCACTGAGAGCCTCTCATTGTCTATGCCCAAATAGTGAGGCGCTTTAATCACTCGATTCAGCCGGACCGTTTTTCGATGCTCGATTTATTGGGCACATGACATTCACGCTCCGAACGCGAACTTCATTGTTATTTAGAAATCGGAACGGGCGTCTAATTAATTTTGTTATTAAATTTATTATCTGGTAATAACGCGTCGACGCGCAGAAGCGAACTGTAAAATTGGTTTTGTTTGTATTCCGGCTGCTCGCCCATTTGTAGTTATAAACTTGTAAAGAGCGGAGAGGCGGCCGCAGTAGGTATGTGCTCTGCGGTTTCATTGATCGTATCGGTAATTCCACGCTTCCGCTGCGTATGTAACGTAATCTATCATGTGAAAGAGCCAAAACGATTGCGGTTATTCGCGAGAATCGATTTAAAGCGGATAAAGCTGTACGAATAAAAAAATCGATTGGATCGGTACACTTTAGTGTTAGTAACTTTCACTGTGCATGAACCGTAAATAATACAAAAATTAGCCCCCAACAAAAACTAGGTTTTGTCAATATTAAAAGTAACTGGTTTTTGTTACTTGTGTTTATTTGTATTGGGGAGCACGTAGCCGAGTGTAGAGTATCTAGATAGCATAGCATAGATATCTAGATAATGCTTTTTATTCGTCGGCGCTCGGCGTAATTAGCCGGCGGTGGCTTAATTTAATTCACGCAAGTAAACAAAACGGAGAATGACATGAATGGTCTATTCTCATATCCAATTACAAGTCCGTACAATCGAGTATGCAGCCGAACACAAAAGAGTAAATTGTCTTCGGGCTCTATTTATCACGGAGCGTATCGAGGTATTGATATAGAAAAAGGTTAGATTGATTCCGGCCAAATTGGTGTTTACGTGTGTGGTGCGGGCGGCCGCGCGGCATTACTCATGTGGTGCCTGACTCACCGTGGGCGCCTGCCAGTTAATAACATACAATAGTAATTGGTAATGAACTTACTGAGAACTTAACGCTCCAATTTCCTAGTACTTTTTGGTTAACAGTCATGACTCCACATCGCAATAACACTGATTCCTTACGTATTACATACCTACGTAAACAATCAGTCTCTCAACAGTCATAAACATAAACCACAAATGCTCTATTTTATGTAAGAAACTTAAACGCGTTCCTTATTCAAAACTCGGGCCAGTTACACGGCCGTGATTGACAGCGGCATATCGCGGCACCAACGTACAAAATGGAATATTTAATTAGCATGTATCCACTCGTAATCTGCGCCGACGTGCGCTGTAAGCGTGGTCGCCGCGAAATTGTGGTTTCCCGCAGTTTGTGAACTTTATAATCGCGGGATCAGTAATCCGATTTCGTTTCCTCGCCGACCTCTGCTCTGTGGCTGTAAAAAATCAAGTCCACTTTCGGACGCTCGTCCCCCTTTGTATCGTTTTTCGTTACATTAAGTAGGTTGCGAAGTTCAGGAGCGGGAAAAGTTTTTTATAAAGGTATTTTCCTTGATTTCGGCGGAATAACATTTATCTGTGGTAAAGGATCCCTTTCAAGGGTCAATAAATCTTGGAATGATGAGTGGGGTGGTAAATTGGGGCCATTTAAAGAGTAGGTGCGAGGTGTGAGCGGCCGCGCGGCGTTTTTGCCGCGGCCGACGCGCGTGGCCGTCGATCCATGTGTCGAGCGCGCTTTTTGGTCGCTCAGCACTGGATTTTAATTGCTTTCTAAAGTCCATTCGTCACTCAATTCCCATGACCGTCTCTGTGAAATCGACTAGCACACGTAGATGCATGACATGTAGTTTTTTCGTGGGGTTTTTTGTGTTTATCGAGAGAGCGATCTGGCGTAGACGCCGGTCATTGTGCCGGTGAGAGGCCGCGTTTCCGAACACACTCGTGATCTTATTTCGATTCTCATTCACAGAACACTCATTCAAAATTTGAATTTTACGGGCGGAATCAATTATGGACGTGTGACGGAGAGGGATTGGGAGCTACCGGAGGCTCGAGGTCCTGGCGGGCCTGAGGGCCGAGCGGCCGGCGAGCGCTGACGCGCGCAGCGGGCCTGGCGCGTGCATGCACATCAATCTTGCGCGGGATTGTTCGTCGGCACCTCTTTATCGTGAACAAAAAATCGGGCAGTGCTTTTTCTCATGGGCACCGCGGACAATGGCGGAGCGCGCATATCACTTGTTATTAAATTCGTATAAGATTAAACCTAATATATGATTCGAGTTCCGGTTGCGTGTTGGATAACAGTTTTTTATGGACCTGGTTAAAAATGGAACGGTACCGGTGATTCGGATCGCACAAAAGCGTTCGGAATGAGATTTGGGTTTTCACATGGTATTACACGAACGGGCGGCAAGCCTTCAACACTGTTTTAAATTGCAAGGATTCTGTTCCAAATATAGCGCAGGTAAATTAAAGCTAGGGTTGGCGCTGGGCAGTTTAACATTTGCCACTCCCGTTGGGACGAGATATGTTATAGTTCAAGCAGAAATTAAGGCGCAGGGCTCCATTAAAATAGCTTTCAATAAGCGATTATTGATACCCCAGCGTCGTCGTAAAGCGTATAAAATATGGCGCGGACGCAGCGCGTCGGCGCTCCTCCAATTAACCGAGTGTATTTGTCAGCGAGAGTAACGACGCACTATTCACTAATCTGTGCACTCCTTTTTAGCTGGCAACCCTGCTGAATGCGTAATAAGTCTTTGAATCAATCAGGCTTCGGTTGTAAATATGTTTGTTTTCGCGATTGTTGGGCTTTTTATTGGTATACAATTTTAGATCATATCGCGTTTAGTGATGTTTTGGACCGTTAAATGGATTTGTGGTTGAGGGTAGGATTGAAAACTAGGTTACTATGTTCAGTTTCATTTACCGTGGGCATATATTACTTGCCCTATACAACTAAGATGCCTAATTACTAATTACCTAGTGTAGGTTGCCAAGATTAAAACTGTAATTTCCTCCATTTTGACACAACGTGTTGCAATAATTTGCCATAAAATTATAGTTTTATGGTTATTATAATAGGTAACTAACAGTGTGTTTTAGTACCAATACGCTGTTATGACATCCTACGGCCTGGATTCCACTACATTGTTACCAGCTACAACGATCCATAAATTGCTAAGAAAACTGTTTTCAAACTATTCTTCCGATTTTTAAAACACAAAAAAGGGAAACAATTATTAATTAATTAATTATCCTTACCTATACCTACAGAGACTTCAACGATTGAACATTTTTATTATTATTTATTAAATTCGTTTTCCTCCTTGATATACGCATTGCCTCATACTAACCACAGAATACTTACCTACTTAAAATTATATAAGTATTAAGAAGTTCAGAATCAGAATTACACCTCTCAAATTTTTCCATGAATGTCTTAAGAAGCGATTAATGAAATAGATAAATTAAGATAAGTATGTTTAGGAGACATATTTCATTTTACTCCAAATACTTATAAACATTATCTATGCCAAAAGTGATTACAAAACGTGAAATAATGGTTCGTTTGTTCTGCCTAAAAACAGGTGTGATGTACCTATATACTCCGTTTTTTTTGGGTTGAGAATTTTAACGGACACAATTTGAAATTATCTCTGGAATTCATTAGTAAAACTGGAAATGATTTCTGCAAATATACTTAACATTGTTTGTTATAATGTTCTTAATTCAAACATCATCATAATTTGCGCCGATATCTTGGGATTACTCAAAAATGTGACGTAAGGATTTGACAGTTAAAATTCTCAACCCAAAATAAACAGAGTATAGTGTCTGTATTGTACCTATAGATACCAACCAGTGTTTCAAATTAAATGTATGTGTGTCTCGCACGGTGTAATGATTTGTACATACATGCATACATCACGCTTGTATTCCCAAACGGGGTAGGCAGAGCACATGAAACGCTACATGTAATTTATTTCATTTCTAGTTGGCAGGTATAATAGTGACAGGTTGCTAGCCTGTCGCCTAAAATATACCTTAACCTACATCCTTAGTCGCCTTTTACGACATACACGTAAGAAATGGACAGGTGTTTTTCTATACCTGACACCACATGGTTAACACGGTACTGATTTGTGCTGGAAAATAATATTTAAATTTGAACACTCTCAAACAAAACACATTCAAATAGAGTACAGAGCAACCTGAAAGTACAAAGGCAAACAAATCTCTTCAAGGATCTCTTAAGATAAGTCCGCCTTTATACTTTACCATTTTGCTTGTTTTTTTTTCTATAATGTGTTTTTTGTACAAGTGTTTACTTACTCTTCTTGCTGACGTACGTATGTGTTTTGTTGACTTGTTTTCCTTTAATGACATCGTCATCATCACACCTACGTAATTTGAGAAGGATTGATCTTGCTCATAACCATACGGGTTTAAGAAATACCTACATTTATGAGCTACTGTCCAGGCAACTATACATCTTAGGTAAATCATTCTTAAGGTATGCTTTAACTTAAAAGCTATCAATTTGCTAGAAGTGGAATTGTCATGGTTTTGAGTATACTATAACATTTCTTATACTCTGCCGACCCCATTTAGGAATACACTCAGCCAATTACTAAACGTATTTACTTTTTTCTCCGATCTATCGAGAGTTTAGCTAGGAAAATGACATTACACCCATATGTTATCCGACATTCTCCTGCCTTTAAGCTAGAATGTGGATAGGTAGATTGAGTATTGGGACGTGCCGTTAATAATTCGTTTCATAGACTACCTACGGTAAACGCCATCGACGGCGAATAGGATACGGTAGAAAGTAAAATACGTTCCAATCTACTTTTGCATATCAAACGAATGCCTATTAAAATTATCTTTATGTTCACATGACGCCTAGAGCGCGATGCGTCTAGGCTGTTTATCAGTTTGTCTCTTTTCTATTTAACTGGTTAGAAAGGACAGCGAATAGGGACAATGTTAAGGTGTCAGTTGAAGCTGGTTGTCAAGTTTGTAATGCCAATTTCGATTCATTGCACTCACGATATTACGATCATATTATGCATTATGATTTCAATATGGGAACATAGTCGGGAATAGTCGATTCCGGTTTGAAAATTATTGGCAATACCGTTTTTGTTTTATCTTGATCTGTTTCGTTGTCGACTTTGTTATTGTTCAATTTACTTACGGTTTTTTTTTTAATGAAACTACACTGAAAAAAATCTTTAAGTAAGACCGCAGTTAGTGTGACCACACTTTTTTGAAACCTAATCAGTATAAATGTTGTAGATGGCGCCAGCATAGCGGTGCCTTAAAATTTTAAGAATAACTTGAAAGGCGTTTTATAGTTTTAATTGACGTCCGAAAATGTACGTGCTTCTTAAACACAATTTTGTGTTAAAAAAGTACTAGTTCAGATAAAATAATAAGTACTGTTTGACCAGATATTAAAAAGGCAGGTATACTAATGACTAATTTACCTATATATTAAACTGAGCTGTAATTGACAACTGTAAACCTCCATTTTACCTGCTGATATACTTTTCCTAGTAACATTAAATATCTCATTTCAAATAATGATTACTAAAAACGGACCAAGACAGTAAAGATGGCCGGTGCCCGGCTAATACTAACCAGTAGTAGATAACTTCTTACTACTAAACCTACATATTTCATATGAGCAAGTATTTAATTATGTAAACTACTCAATTACCAAGTAACTATCGAGAATCATGCCTGCACCCGTGTAATCAACCTAGGCAAGTTTATAAATTATTTTCACCAGGAATTTTATGTGTTGCGCTAATGTATATGTTTTGTCGAGTTATTTGATCAATTTTAACAAGCAATAAATATTTATTGGCTTATTGCGGGTAGAGAGTATGTTGACTGGGCTTGCGACCACCCAGCCACGGCGGTTCTATAAGGCTGAGTTTTAAGACGTCTTACGCAGAAATAGTAATTACTTGGTCCTTTTTGGATAGATTAGGTATTTTACATTTGAAAGAAGAACTGGTTAAAGCTAGCAACTGATTAACCTGGATGGATGGAGGATGCATTTAGTGTACTTAATAGTCAATATTGGCCAGTTGCTTTTTAAATAAGTTAATATATCAGTTCTTACCTATGACTTATATGATATTACTAGCTTTTGCCCGCGGCTTCGCTCGCATTAAGTTCGGAATGACACAGAAGAGATCTCGGATTTTTTATAATCCATCACTTCTCTAAAATGAGGGGTATAAGTATGTCAGACAACGGGATTTTCCTGCTAATTCCCGTTCCCGAGGGAATTTCGCAATATCCTGTTGCAACTAAGCTTGAAGTTTACTAAGGTACCTGCATGCCAAATTTAAGGCGTCTAACTTAAGCTGTTTTTGATTTTTCATACAACGGGATTTTCCCGCTAATTCCAGTTCCCGTGGGAATTTAGCAATATGCTGTTGCAACTAAGCTTTAACTTTACTAAGGTACCTGCATGCCAAATTTCAAGCGTCTAACTAAAGTCGTTTAGATTTTTCAGACCACGGGATTTTCCCGCTAATTCCCGTTCCCGTGGGAATTTCGCAATATGCTGTTGCAACTAAGCTTTAACTTTACTAAGGTACCTGCATGCCAAATTTCAAGCGTCGAACTTAAGCAGTTAAGATTTTTCAGACAACGGGATTTTCCCGCTAATTCCCGTTCCCGTGGGAATTTCGTAATATCCTGTTGCAACTAAGCTTGAAGTTTACTAAGGTACCTGCATGCCAAATTTCAAGCGTCGAACTTAAGCCGTTTAGATGTTTCAGACAACGGGATTTTCCCGCTAATTCCCGTTCCCGTGGGAATTTCGCAATATCCTGTTGGAACTAAGCTAGAAGTTTACTAAGGTACCTGCACGCCAAATTTCAAGCGTCTAACTTAAGCGGTTTAGATTTTTCATACAACGGGATTTTCCCGCTAATTCCCGTTCCCGTGGGAATTTCGCAATATGCTGTTTCAACTAAGCTTTAACTTTACTAAGGTACTTGCATGTCAAATTTCAAGCGTCGAACTTAAGCCGTTTAGATTTTTCAGACAACGGGATTTTTCCGCTAATTCCCGTTCCCGTTGGAATTACGCAATATCCTGTTGCAACTAAGCTAGAAGTTTATTAAGGTACCTGCATTCCAAATTGCAAGCGTCTAACTTAAGCGGTTTTTTATTTTTCATACAACGGGATTTTTCCGCTAATTCCCGTTCCCGAGGGAATTTTGCAATATCCCGTTGCAACTAAGCTTTAAGTTTACTAAGGTACCTGCATGCCAAATTTCAAGCGTCTAACTTAAGCGGTTTAGATTTTTCATACAACGGGATTTTCCCACTAATTCCCGTTCCCGTGGGAATTTCGGGAATTCCCTTCTTAGTGCACCTCTACGGTACCCAAGCTATGTCCCTTCCAAATTTCAAGTGCCTACGTTTAGCCGTTTAGGCTGTGCGTTGATATGTCAGTCAGTCAGTTTCTCCTTTTATATATATAGATTTGGATATTTTTCGCACATTCTTGATTCCTTAGTCCAAGTATTAGTTAAGACAATCCACCGTCTTTACAGTATCTATATCAGATAACTTTGTAAATTTTGTTCAGGAATCTCCTTTTAATTATTGCCAGCAATAATTTTATATGCATATCGCCTAATCAGTACGAATGCGTGCATTTTGTTTGACAAAGCTAGCTCACGATGTGGCAACACCGCTCTCACCTTTCACGACCGAGTCACCTGCTAGATAAATCACCTGCAGCGGATAGAAATGTTCACATAAATTATTGTGGCACTATATAACGCATATCATTATACGATACGCCCACTAGGTTTCTAGAGTACAGACTAGCTTTATGCGAAACCTTTGTATGTTTGCACAGGACTAGTCTGTTCCAATTTTCAATTAAACGTACTGGCGGTTTGAAATTGGAAGACAACATTAAATGCCTTTTTTTTTAATCATTGGCTACTTACTGGCCAGCGATAAAATTACGACGTACGTGCAAAGAGCTATTTAAATAAACTAATGGGATTCCAATTATGAAATTATCCATCATGTAGGTACACGTGTCGTGTGGAGCCATCGCAAAAACAGTGGGACTAACACAATAGCTGATTAGAATGATAATTAACGCTTGTCTTGTCCCACTGATCTCTATACGTGGATTGCTGGTTCTGACGACAGTTGGGTGGGCGGGAAAGATGATGTTATGAATGTATGTGTGTGTAGGGTAGCATTTTGAATCAATGGAATTGCTAATCATTTGTTTCGATTGTAACAGAATTTAAGACTCGACGGCACGTTACAAATGGCTGATAATGACAGAACTTTTTTCTATGTTTGTAAAGAGTATCGTTTTTTTGTTTAGTGAAAAGTTTTAAAAAGAAACAGTAAATCATAGTTTCATTTGCATTATTCAAATGTAGGACTTTTATTAACATCACAATCACTGGTTAACAATGGATAGATAACGAGCGTGTGTGACCACTGATAATTAGCAGCAATTAAATACTTCTTAGAATGCCACGTGATATTTAATGACATAATCAGCCCACTAATCGTTCTAATAACGTTAATAAAGCTCAGATATGTGTTACCAATTAGGGAAATAACAAAGACTTTTTTATATTTGCTTGCATTTGCCGAGAAAATCCAAGATTTTTTTTTTAAGAATCACTTGAGTCAAAGACGTTGAAACGCACGCAAACGTCAAATGAGAGACGCATGGGATAGAGTGTCCTCTGTCACGCGTAAGGAGCTGAGATCCCCTTCTCTCTCGAGCTTAATAGGTATCCCAGTTAGCGTGTAAGGAAGTTGAAATTTACTACCCGAATATGCCTACTAAGAGTACAGTAAGAGGCTGTATTAAAATAATAGATTTTCATAAACTTCTAGGTTGGTGGAAAGGTATTTTTATTGTTTAGGTGGCATGAACATTTTCCTGTACCTAGTAAGCTGAACAATAAGAATAATTCACAAGATCAAAGAGTACAGACTACCTACAAAGGTTGCGAGTATTGATAGGTAACCAGGCATCTCTTAATTAAGCATTCTGTTTATCCTTACAATAGGTTAATTTGCTAATAAATCCTTCAGCATAATTGTTTTTGTATAATTGTATGGCACAGATAATTATTTATCCGTAATCAGCCATGCAATTTTTTATGCGGTGTCCTCGCTATTATGGATCATTTTTCCTAAAGAAAGTATTAAATTATTTCTGATAACTCACGATATAGGTGTTAATGTTCGCTAGTAGGTCAAGTCGATTCAATGTAAATGCGCGAGCGCCGGCTGTCATCCTCGCGGTGCGCACGCGACGCGCGCAACGCGGATAGTCCTGTCATAATTATCCCAGAGGGAGCCACTGCTGCGCTCTAACCATTTAAGCTACCTTGTTGCATGCAAATGTTTAGAAATATTAGCACACTGTACAAGGGTGCCACTTTAGATTTCATTTGGTTTTGGATGTAAAAATGCTTACGTCAAGTTTTGAAGGTTTTTTTTTGTTTATTATACGCATGTTTTGTTTGTTTTTTATCATTCAGTTTTATAGTAGCTTCTAACGCTTGGCGAGCAGTTAAAATTAAGACTTTAATTAGAATTCTGTGAGATACGGCGCCTGAAATAACGTTTTTTGTTCAATTCGATCCTAGATATCTTCATAGTTTTTTTTGCGAATTGTGACGCATGAAAGGCAGAAACGGAGTGACTTTTTTTAGCGAAACGAGATACCTATAATAGCTGTGGAATTACTTAGTTTTTCTTAACATAAAATTTAATTCTCGTAAAAGACGTAATACAGCTGGTCACTTGAGTTCGATATTGGATCCTAAAATGTATTTATTAAGTAGTACCAAGTTTACAGATGACGCATTGTTACTCTATTGATCATAGCGTGTGCGCAGGGAGCTAGCGCTTCGTGCCAATGTCGTCGCCTGCTCAGTTTAACTTTTTTTATAGACCCTTGAAGGTCATGTACCCAATGGTCTGAGACTTCGCGTGTCTAAACATAAGGTTTATGCTAACAATAGAGGACATAGATTTATCATCTTAATACTAATAACTCCGTCATACTAGGTATTATTGAAACTCGTTATTCAGTTTTTAATTTTTATTTCATGACCGTAACGGGGTTAATGGATTCAAATGCCACTAACTTTACATAAAACTTTTTACCATAAAAACCACACACGAAGCTAAATTGAGTAATTATCCTTTAAACCATCAACAAAAGTTAACCTTTAAAGCGGTGATACAAATCGCACGCTAATTTTTTATTCCGCGTTTATGGTTTAATCGTACTAATGACTATTTACACGGCTGGAAATAAAACAATAGTCGGTAAATGAGAAGTATAAAAAACGGTTTGAATTTGGAATTACTTGACAACTCCGAGTGGGCACAATCAGGAAGGCATCCCGCCGCTGATTGCAGCGCTGACAACCCCTTATTACATTTACGCGCCACCATTAGCCATAATCAAGCTCTCATCACACACGTAGATGAAGGAAACAATAAAATGAACACTTATTAAAATAAAGCTCAACCACAGCGCATGAAAATATTAAGTTCTTTCATGAACATTGTGTTAGATATTTTTATGTTGTATTCTTCTTCGTGTTAAATTTAATTATTTTCATCCAGGACTCATTTCTTAAAAATAAAAAAGGAGCGCTGAAAACATTGTTTAAAATCATACTGGCTGTTTGTTCAAATCGAGACTGACGATTAAAATAAAAATAAAGCGTTCCAAATTTGATTTTAAAATGAAATGACAAGTGCGGAAACGTTCAGAACTCCCCTCGGCAGTTCCCCACGCAGCGAGTGCGTGCAACCCTTCATTACAACCTACGACTATTATGGCGCAATCAAGCACTCGGCACATACGCGAAACTGAGGAAACAATAAAACAAAATTGACGTATAAAACCACTCCTTGAACTAATTCCAACCTGAGGTTTTAGACCTGTCGTATAAAATACATTACCGACGTGATTTGTGAACGCATATCAAGCTTTGTTAGTACAAGACTTTTTTTTATTTAAAAACGTTTTACATCGTATTCTATTTTTTATCTAAGCATTACTTATGTTCCTTGGATGTAGGTAAATTCATAAATGTCATTACAGATGCAGTCTTTCCCACTATAAACACGTTTAGAAATCGAAAATGGATCGTAAAGTAAGATGGCTGTTAGAATTGCTTCCTCTTTCATACGTAAGGAGACCGCGAGCAATAATTATTGAAGTGTAAAATTTACACTGACACACATTTACGAGGACCATACACGGCCGGCAGAATGCAGGCACCGCCATTTAAAACGATATTTTACGGCCCGGCCAATGTTTGCGATATGCTAAGTTAATGGACTTTATAAAGTTATAACCTTTCACGCGATTGACGCGATAGTGCACCCGACGCATGAATAGGTGATCTTAATTTTATCTCAGATGAGAGTTCCGGTCAATAAAACCCGTAGGTAGCTTAATGCGATAGTGTGATCAGGCGATTTCCAGCCGATAATCGAGAAATAATCAACTTTAATAACGGCGTATGTGCCTAATTAAGATTTATACCTGCTTTTGAACCCTGTTCATGTGCAAACGTGTACCTACTTAAAGCTCACCATTCACTATAGTATTGCTGTAGCACCTTGCGACATGAATGCCTTACGACACGAAAATAAAAGTAGGATACTTGTTACCCCTATAAATGCGTGGGATGCTAGGAAGACGCTTATTTCGCACGAGGGAATTCGAGGGTTGCATTGATATAAGAACCTACGCTTCGCTAATACAGAATAAAACTCGCGGGATGTATGTAGTTATTTTGATTTCATACGCCATGTAAATTCTAAGAGGTATTAGAAAACTTTTTCTGAAAGGAAACTACAAACTGTCCGTCTCGAGCTAATTAGAAGAACAGCAATAAAACTTATATAAACCTAGGAATGTTATCCACATATCCTTACTTTCTCCCCATTAAACTAAATAGTGGTGGTTAAAAGTGAAGGTAATGTGGTGCCTTTCATGCTGCGGCAATATTTTACGAATCCAAATAGTATTTGCATTACAATGTCACAACAGCGATTAAATTCGTGACTCGTGAGCCCAGATCGGTGTTCTAGAGTGAGACATTCCGTGTAGGTGCATGTATCGGTATATATCGGTCATGTTTCACGAAGTGTGCCGCTGAACGTGTGAGGAAACTGCAGTAGGGTGGGACGCGATAAATCTGTGTGAACCGCGACCCGCTGGGGTTAAGCAGTGGGTTATTTAAAACGTATTTTGTGGGCTGAGTCGAGAAAGAAGTGATTAGGGTTAGGAATGAGCGATATAAGTGAAATATCGATGTTTTATAATATCGATCGACATTTATGGTCCACTGTAAGTTATGTGCAAAAATTATTGTAAGAAATAATGGACATGCAAGAAAGAGTTAAATAACGTTTAAATGGAGTGAAATATCGGTTTCATTCTTATAAGAATACGTTAGTGTAGAATATAAGGAGTATCATACGATTATAACACAATTCGGTACAGCGGATTAAAAAATATTCTTAAAGTTTTCCCAATGAAATACCAACAATCGATACGGCGATATTTCAAAGTTACAATTACCGATGCTTCAGAGATTAATATCAATATCTCGACAATATCGCTCATTTAAGGTTTGAATTGTGGCATAATACAGCAATGAGACAAAATAGCAAAGATGGTATAGGCAAAACACTGAATACCTAACTATCACAAGCTTTATTTATTGTGTAGTCGCCGTTCATTATCGAGGTGTAAATATTTGAATGCTTAATAGGTATAATTGTATTGTACCCTAATATAAGCTACTTCTAATAACGATTCAACTGAAGACTATTTAGAATCTAATAAGATATCGCCATTTTTAATAGCATAGCCATTTTTAATCTAATAAGAAATCGAATTTTTTTTGTCTTAGGTAAATTACAAACGAGTTTACGAATGGACAAAAGTCTCGACTACAGTCGTTAATCACTTATACGGGTAATATTGTCAATAAATAATTAGTTTACCTACTCGTATCCAAACGCCAGACATTACTCGCTCGTAACGCACATGAATCACGTAATGCATAAATGGCTGTCCAGCGTAGCGTTAACAAGATCTTGATGGCGAGGTCAGTTTTTATTTATTTGATTTACTTATCAAGCAAATAATTATTGTTCATCCAGAACAGCCTTGCCTTTATTATTGGCCTTAGTTTTTTATTTAACCTTAATAAACACCTGTGGCGTTCAATATCCATTTCTAATCAGATCGTAATTGGATCTATTTGTTTCGACCTGTCTAATACGAAGCCAATGAGACTGTCCCGAAACCAGAAACTTATTAGACACCCTTCTTATTCGACTTAGTTTTTTCTAACACTGGCAACTTATGTTGATTCATCGATCTGTCACCGAATAAATCGTTACTTAAAAAACTGATTCATCATTAGTTTTTTTATGTTTTAATTTTAACCCTTTACTAACGGGTTCGCAGGTTCACTAAGTGCTGATTCAAAAATGTCGCGCAAAAGAGATTTTACGGTCTAGAAATAAATTTTAGATTTAAATTTTCGTAATTATTTGCGACAAAGATTTGTGATAGTCATGCGAACACTCAGATTTTCGACAGTAAGAGCTTGAGGACAGCTTTTAAGTTTTAACGGGGTTGCAGATTAGTAAGGAAAATGTGACTTACTGTGCGGCGGGGTGAGAGACAGCGCGGAGACGGCTTGCGGCGGCACGGGCGGGTACAGGTCCTGGTGCGGAGGGAACATGCGCGGCGGCGGCGCCTCCTCGGCGTCGTCGGGCTCCGGCTTGGGCGGCGAGCGCGGGCGCGCCAGCCGCACGGCCTTCAGCCCGCCCTCGCCCGGCGAGCGGCGCATGGACAGGTTCTCGGGCGTGTCGGACTCGCCCGAGCGGCGGCGCGGGCGCGCCTGCTTGCGGCGCGGCTGCGGGCTGGCCGGGCTGGCCGGCGACGCGGCCGGCGGCTCCGCGCGCGCGCTGCCCGGCGACCCCGAGCGCGTCTCCTCGCGCTCGTGGTCCGCCAGCCCGCGCACCTGCAGCGACTCCCCCGCGCGGATCACCGTCCCCAGCTGCTCCTGCGCCACCGACACCTCCCCGCGATACATAAAGTCAACAACCGCCTGCACCTCCCATCCTTGAAAGTCTTTCAGCACGATCACCGGGTGCTTGCACGGGTTCTCAGAAAAAATCCGACGGAACAGCGGACTGCAGGCGCCTAGGAGGACTTTGTGGGCGCGCACGCGACGCTCCGCGCAGACTAAAGTCACATCCACTAGGGTCTCGGCGTGCAGCAGGGCTTCGAAAGAACGCAGCAGATGCGCCTGATGGTTGTTCCAGCGTAAACTGTAGTGCTCCTCTGGCTTCTCCTCCATTGTGATAGTTTCACGCACACGTTAGCTCAAGCAATGTTAGGCCGGCGCATCGCCGCGCGTCTCAGCCTTTGGAATAGTACACAGATAGTTTCGGGTTCGGACACACTGCACAGCGCGACGTGCTTCGCGGTCGGGGCGCGAGCGCGGAGTGAGGCCGAGCAGCGAGCGGGCGCGCGGAGCGGCGGCGGCGCGCGAGTGCGGTGCGTGCGCGGAGGCCGGCCGGGCCCGCCCCTGGCCCCGCCCCTTCCCTCCCCCCGCACACACGTGTCACATTACCCGAATACCGACACATGTGACGCCTACTCCACCATACCCACTCCTATACGTGACGCTTGACACTCCTACCTCCTATGTACCGACATGTGAGATCCGAACCGCCCAAGGGTTACGTAACGTATACGTGAGCACACCGCCGTAGGTAGGTATACGTAACGTGGCGTATTTCAGCAGAGTACGCGTTGGGGAATCCGTATTTTTGCTTCGGGATGGCCGGTCGCGTGGCGGCGAATTTCATGGCCAGCTATGTTTATAGCGGGTGCTGACCTATAAAGGGAGCGGCGACGGCGCTCGGGCGGGGGTCGCGGTGCGGGTTTACCTGGTTACAGCTAAGTATGTAAAAATGTAAGGTAACTTGTTAAATATGAAACTACGCTTGTCTTTACAGTTTTCGAGACAGTTTAATAACTTATGGTGCTCTCCCAATCACTAATCAATTTAAGTACCTAATTGGTTTTATTAAAATGCATCATGGACAGGTAAATATATGTATTATGGCAATAAAAGTACCAAAGTTTCCTTATTTTGATTTAATCGTGTGAATAACAAATTACCATCAACGGGTCTGTATAGCAAATTACCTCAAATACATATATACATATTCTCACGCCTGTATTCCCAAGAGGGATAGGCAGAGCAGGTAAATAGGTAGGTAAATCCTTATTATTGTTACTTGCTGCCACGGAACCCTTCATGGGCGAGTCCAAATCCTTTTTTCTTTAGCCGGGTCCACACTGACCGTCGCCTTGCGAGGTACGCTTTTGTTCAAAGACAAAATTGCACTAAGGTTCAAAATTGCTTCAAAAAAGGCTGCCTCGCGAGGCGGCTCGGTCGGTGTGGACCCGGCTTTTGTAATGTCTAATGAACATGCCGTTGTTCATAAACGCGATTACTACTACTAACTATTATAAGTTAGGTACCTACATAATAATAATAATATCACAACAGTAAAGGAAATTTAAGCCCTCCCAGAAACAAAACACTGACATAACAATATACATAACACCTAAGTCGACTCGTTACTTTTTACGAGTGCTACAGTTTGCTGTACGGCTTTGGCCATAACGTTAAGAAATAACGTTCTTTGTTAACATAACGCATCGTTTCACTGTTCCACATAGCTCGATTACTTTTAGTATTGTCTTAATTTACTCTCTTTTACAACGTCAGATACCATAAAGCGATACAGTCGTTTTAAGGGTACCCAAAGGGTAAAAATAGGACCGTACAAGAGATTTGACTGTCCTTCCGCCCGTCCGTCTGTCACCAGGCTGTATCTCGAGAGCCGTGATAGACAGTTGACATTTTCACGGATGAGGAATTTCAATTGTCGTTATAACAACAAATAAAAATAAATATTCAAGCCCCCCTCCTATAATAACTACAAAAATTTTGGTTATTTTGATGTTTTGGGGTCGACATCATTAACCGTAACAGGTAGAAAAATATGAGTGAGAATCATGAAATTTTAAAACAGGTAGGTGATGGACTCTTGAAATATTCACAGAATGTTTAGTTGTATATCTACTTTAAAAGTAAATAATTTAAATAAAATTAAAAAGTATTTAAGGGCCCCCCCATACAAAATACCTGATTTTTTGCAGTTTTAGCCGGTTTTTATTATACACATTACCGCCCTTGTGGAATAATGTCCCTTTTCAACCTAACGGTGGTACAGGTAAGGCCCGTATCGCTAACAGATTCTTTGTTGCCTCCGAGAACGGATTTGGGGGTTTGGTATTGTGTATGAAATGCTGCAACAAGACAATACGATTGCCTTTGAGTTGTGACTGTCACTTGTCTCAACTTCGGTTGTTTTTTTTAATACGGAACATTTTCAAATATGGAACGGCGAACCAAATGTTGTCACTGGTCTCAACTTTAGTTGTTTTTTGATACTGATCATTTTCAAATATGGAACGGCGAATCATAAAATGTTGTTCTGTTTTGAAATGTCTGCGCTGACTGGAACTTTCCTAGCGAATTTACGCATTATCGGTTAGCATTAGCAACACTGTAAGATGAACCGCGGAAGAATAATTAACGGCCGGTAGCAAAGAATCTGCCGACGGTTTAACTTACCAGAGATAGGATAATGACAGATAATTGTAAAGGCCGCAAAAGTAAAGAATACGGTAGTCGGTATACGGTTGTCACAGCCCGACTCAGTGACGGCGGTCGGTGGACAGTCTGGTTGTAAAGACGATGTTCATTGACCGACGTAGTTTGGGATACATGCGGCGACCATAATCTTAGTGTAATTTCTGCTATAAGAGGGAATGACATACATCAAAGCTACTACAAAAACCGATGTTCACAAAATTTCAAGTTAAAATTGAGTTGACTGGAAATACGAAATACTTGAATAGGTCGAAGTACAATGTATATTAAATTTGACGAACATCATCCACTTTGTCATTAGATATATATGTCTTCTCAAGACTAAATCGGATGCCTGGAGCTCCGCGTATGTACGGAACGCAAGCGTAATACAAGGTGACCGAAGGTCTGGCAAGTGCTTTGGCCAAAGCATTAGAGTTGCCATTCAAAGACGCAACGCCGCTAGCCTTTTGGGCACCTTCCCCCGAAGAAGCGGTCTCGGGGATATTTTACATTTATGTAATTTTTTTTTATTCAGTTTCATCTGTCATTTTATCTCTATTATCATTCTTCAAGCATTATAAGTTATACCTAAAGGAGTTAGTTCTAGTTCCGGAGTTATAAGTTAATGAAAGACGAAGAACCGATTGTAGTATACGTAAAAGGAGAATGAATGTATTGAACGAGTAAACGTCAAAATCCCGCTGTCATTTCAGGACAAATATTTCTTGTGTGTGTGATCTTAACTCTCCTGGAACTATTAAGGTACCGAACAAAGACCTCAATTTTTTAACAATATTACATTTTTTTCTTGAAAAGATACAGAATCTTAACAATTTTATCCGTATTTTTTTTTACACAATTTCCGTCTCCTACTCTTTCCCTTTCTTCGCCATTTTAACCTCAACGCAAAAAAGGTGTTTGAAAGATGTTAGTGTCTGTCTGTCTGTATGTCTGTGACATTGTAGCTCTCTCATAAACTGATTTTGCCTCTATCAGTTATTATTTAGCAAAATTATATATTGGACGTTTCATGGGATTATTCAAAACTTATGCCATTATTGTTTCTTCTAACGATTCTACACATTATTAACTGCCTTTGAGAATTATGCAGACTCGCTAATAAGAAAAAGCAACAATGGCCTAAGTGTGGATTAATTCGTTTTACATTAGTTTAAGGGCCTTGTTTTATTCAAATGTTATCAAATCGCACGCACAGGCAATCAAATTGCAGTCGCCGTGCGCGCTCATACATCACCCCGAATTACTGTACGTGTGTAGTATTAGCCCGATAGCATCTGACCTCACTTAGCGCGGGGACACGCGCGAGTAGTGTGGTGAGGGTTGGCGGCGTCTAAAGGTTTTTAATTTAGAAAGAAAGAAAGAAAAAAATTGGTCCCCAAACCATCACCATAGAAAAATGTCAAAAAAATTCTTATACGGCCGAACATAACATCTGCCGGATAGCCCAGCGGTTAGAGAACCTGACTGTGAAGCTTAAGGTCCCGGGTTCGATCCCCGGTCGGGGCAGATGTTTGTATGATGAATACGAATGTTTGCTTTCGAGTCTTGGATGTTTATCTATATATAAGTATGTTTATCCGTTGTCTAGTACCCATAACACAGGCATTAAATTGCCTACTTTGGGACTAGATGATTGGTGTAAAAAAAAATTGACCAGTGATATTTATTTATTAATTAATTAATTAATTTATTTATTTATTAGAACCGAAAAATGGGCTTTAACACGTTCCCTGTCCGAAGGCCCCTAATGTGAGGCACATGAAGCTTTTTTTCACAAGTCCAGGCTCCCACTATGGTGCCACAGTTTCATACACAGATGCACAATTGGACTTGTGACATTGACGGACCGTTTTGTACGGGGACAGGGGACAGGGAATGTGTTAAGAACGTAACCAAAGATGTGGGTATTATGGTTTACAGATATACCCACCTAGTTAATCTTTAGTTGAAATTATAGATTAATTTTGATTACAGCTACTATAGTGGTCGGCAACAAATTATGGCAAAAATATTTTGAGTGTGAGTTTGCACATCGCTTAAATTACCTGGAATAATCGATGCGCGTACTTACCCCCACCATTAAATATCTTGCCAAATTTATTGCCGACTAGTTACACAGCTACCTTTTACCCGACATTCTTTTATTCTTTGTTCATCACGGTCATTCGAAATGCAGAAAAAAAAGCGAATTGAGAATCTCCTTTTTCGAAGTCGGTTAAAGGGTGCCACTAAAAGTATCACCTGCGATAAGATGCGTTAAGACGTCAGTTGAAATTACAATTAACCTTTTTTTGTCACAACGGTAAAGCTTAAGAAGGTGGACTTTTTGGATCCCTGCCTAAAAATAATCAACTTGACTATACCCGGTAGTTAAAGAAACGAATTATGAAGCTCGAAGTCTCGGGTTCGGATCCCGGTCGGGGCACATGAGTGGTAAATACGAATGTTTGTTCTTAGGTCTATACGTTGTCGGTTTAGGTAGTTAAATCAATGTAAACAATCTTGACGTGTCTTTTTATTTAAACGTACACTTTATAAATCGAAATCTTTACATTTTACAATTTTGGTATGAAAAAATCATTTACTTTCATGATTGAATTGTATAGTGTAACGATTTTCATTTTTAGACTGTGTATTTCAATAAAAAGACATGTCAAGATTGTTTATATTGTTTTAACTACCTAAACCGACAACGTATAGTGGGTGATTCGGCTACCCCTAGGGGTGATCTATCTCTGGACTTTCGCTTGACACTATTTATTGGGTCACTCTTAGGCATTAAATTGCCTAATTTGAAACTCTATACTCTATATACATACATACAATCACGCTTGTGTTCCCAAATGGGGCAGGCAGAGCACACGAAACGTGACATAGACAAAACCATGATTATGACTATACCACGCTTTGCAGCCACTTCTAGCGTTGTTTTAGGTTTGCGAAAATGGAAGAGGTAGCATAGTGACAGGTTGCTGGCCTGTCGCGTGAAGCATACCTAAACCTGTTTCCTTAGTCGCCTCTTACGACATCCACGGAAGAAATGGAGAGGTGTTATTTTATCCCGACACTACACGGATTTGGATTTGAAACTCTGTAATTGGTGTAAATTAACATTACTTTTCACAGATCACAGTGTCAGTTGTACAAAGGCGAACTCATTCGTAACACTTATCGCCGCGACGTGTTAATTCACCGCTCGCCCGAACGCTAAAACACTTCCACGAGGGCTGTAAATCGTAATTGAGGGGTGAAATTACTCTGTCATAACACTTGTTACGGAATAGTCCCTAATTCGTGCGCGTGAGTTGGGAAAGCAATCGCGTCTGGAGTTTAATTGTTATGGAGGCGTATTGGTCTGAAGATTGTTATGATCGGTGTTGCCTACTTCTGGAAGTTTGGGTGCCTAGACTAAATCAAGAGTCTTTAGAAAGTCGCTAAACTTGTATAGGAGAGGTGCCAGAAGTCAATGGTCAAAAAATTGAAAAAAATCTAAGAAATTTGTTATTGTTAATATTAGTGATTAGAATATAATAAATAACGTACCTGCCATAATGTAGCTTTTAACTAAATATTTTTTAAAGCAAATACATATACCTAACTACACTAAACATGTTTATAACGCCAAACCTATTTGAAACGGCACGTCGCGAGTTAGCAACTACTTGACACTTGAATTAGTTCGCGACTTCTACTTTTACAACTTCTTGGCACTTTCATTATTGTTTTAATACTTATTTTGATGACTTCGTTTCATAAGATGCATATATTTCCTAAATAAGATGTAAGTGTATAATTATTTGTAAGGCTTATTGTCTAAATCCTCGCCTTTTAAAAATTCCAGAAGATAGGGAATAAAAGTAACATAGTGAATTTTCGTTATTTTGCAGATGTAGGTACTTATTAATAAATTAAAAACAGTAGTTCGAGTTTGGATTATACACATTTTCGCGATTTTTTTCGATATACAACGAGCTCTATGATACCTACTTAAGTTTAATTCATACACTGTAGGTAAATAATCGCTTACTCGAATAATTATTACACCTGCCTAATATCTTATTCGTCTAATACACCAGTGTTAAGCATCTTAGAAAAGCCAAAGAAACTAATGCTGATTTGCACCTTAATCCAGGCTTAGCCGTCCTACCTGAGTATACTGTATAAGTTATTGCGACGCGGTGGCAATGGCAACCATATTTAGAACAGCTCGCTTAAGGCCTTAACTTTGTAACGTCTAAATCAAGCAGCCTATCATCGCACAAACCGCTCTAAATCATTGCAATGCAACTTAACCTCCACGTGTATTGCACGCTTTACTTTTGTCTGTGCCCGTTAACGACGTGTATGGCCGCTGCGGGTTGTCTATGCGAACCATAGACAATGCAGATCGGCAGAGCGCGGTAATGAATCAGATGTGTATCGGCGACGTGTGAGAACATACGGCCAAAATACAAGCCGTAAATACTGGCTCGCGTGCGCCCAGATTTGATTTTGGAACTGATAGAGCTGGCCGGTTAGAGAGGGTAGCGTTTGAAATTGGAACTTTTAGAGGTTCGGAACTGACATGTGGATTGTTTTTTTTGCTATCCAACATTTTTTTACTACAAATACTCAATAAATTTCTTAGTGGCCACTATTTTATTTATGTTTGAATGTGTTTTAGAGTCTGGCTAACGTGACTCTGACCTGAGAAAACGCGGCAAATTTAAAAAATCTTTATATGGTATTACTAACTATAGTAGGAGAAAACTGTTTTGGTACTTGACAATTTTTTATAGGACTTGATTAGTTTTCAAACTAAATGATATAACTATCTATTTATACAGATGAATTTGAAGATGATTTTGATTATGACTCATGAATAAATGGATTTATTACTTTATAAATTTGTTTTAATACAAAATACATTAGGTGTATTAATTTATTATTGACTACTAAGTACTGTAGAGCTACGGGGGTTTAGTTAATAGGTAACTTTATAAATAAAAACTGTTCTTGAGAATATTCTGATTTATTTCGATAGTTTTCTATATACTGACAAATCTATTCTGTTTTTCTGAGTGACATCTTAATATTCTTCTTTTTAATGTATTCCAAATTTACATAATTATATAAAACCTATTCTACATCCCTCCTCCCTACAAATGGAGGGGGATCCTACTCTACCCTATAGCCCTACCTATCGACGGGCATGAACATTACACAGCCAGCCTTTACTAGAGGCTAATCACACACATCTCTATGATTTTAACTATAGAAAAACCGTCGCAAAAACAATAGTTATGAATGCAATCTAATCTGAAACAATTTTCAATACAATATTATTTAAGAAAATATTTAAAAAATGTACAATGTTGAAGTTTAAAAATCCTTATCTCGACTGCTATTCAAACTTATTTCTATCAAGTTTCTTGAGCGTGGCCTCGACCTTGAACACCAATCCAGTGTTCACCAGGCTGCCCTCATGCCAGTCTCCCAGCTGCCTCGATGCTCACCATGAACTTTGACACAGGAAAATAAAATTTTGTTTATACATAATCAACATGCTAATATGCAATGAGTATATACGTTTCAGATTTAAATTTCATTGTATAAATATATTTTCCTTTGAATGCAAACTGTTCTTGTTCAATTGGAGGCATGAGCAACAACCATAAATGCATAAAGGTTAACATATTTATTAATGAATAAAAATAAAATAAGGTTTAAATACCAATTTTGATTTCTCTTCCTCCTCTTCAGGATAATAGGCGTCTGCCTCTCATAATCACTGCCTGCATTCGCTGGAACCTCTGCTCCATAAAATCTTATCCATATCATCTTCTGCAAAACAAGGTGTAAAATGGATATAAATGAAGGTCCTCAACAATTTGACACATCCAAAACAGTGAACTCTTTTTTTGACCAATCACTAATATAACTAGACAAGAAATATTTTTTATCTTTGAGTACATCTTTCCGAAACTAAGCAAATAAATGATTATAACTCTAAATTGATGCAAAACATACCCGTTAGTGAAGATATTTATTTTAAGAATTAACATAGTCTGAGTTTCTATCAAAGATTTCTTCTCCAAATTTTAAGACTTCTTATTAGTGTTTCGACGGTCTTTTTAATATCGCAGAGTCCTTGAATATCTTCAAGATTTTCTATAAGCAAGAAATAGTATTATAATATAGTAAATACAACATCATTTAATAATCCATAGAGGATACATGCAAAAAAATATCAAGATTAAAGGTCATACTAACCTAAAAAATCTGAGATCGTAAGTAAACATTGTTCTTTTTCTTGGAAAACAATTTCTTTCTCCTCTTGTTTTTGTCTAAACTTACTAATCATCGTATTTAGCAATTTTCTCACGTTACTTTCCAATGTTTTACCCATAATAAAGCAATTTATTAAAATTAAATATAAATCGTAGCACAACACTGACACAACGTTTGACGTAATGAGACGTATCTTTGGCAGATTAATAATGTTGCCATATAGAACTTTTTAGAAAAATCCCAAGTCGCAGACTCGTTAGTTCTACTCTAGTAGTTTTTTATGTTGATGATGATAATGTTCATCTTTGCTCTACCGAGCATACTTATACAACAAGGTGCCCGAAATCCTAAGTCAATAAAGTTATTCACACATTTCAAAGCACGCATTCACATTTAACCGAGCATGATATTATGAAAATCAAGATTTTGTTTTCCGATCTAAAATTACAGCCAATGAGTATACAACCGAAAAAAAACCTTCTTAGCTCTATGGTAAACTCGTGCCCACACGAGGCCCGCCCCGGGCGCACAAAATAAAAGTTAAAAGCACAGACTTTGATAAGCGCCGAAATTTTCAATGTTTTCCCTCCCGGAGTTAGCCTGCCATGTTGGTACACTGTACAAGTTACGGGCATTTACGCGTGCAGATTTAAAGTGGTTAAGTTGGCGTGTGGATTAGTATGGAACAGGAGGTACTTTTTTGGACAAACATTTCGGTGACTATGACTATGAGGAAGCACTTAGAACTATTCAAATCACAATCGAAATGTAGGTACACAAGGAAAGTCTAAGCTTTAAATACTTAGGTAAAATATAATTTAAAAAAAGTATATTGCATACCAATGATACATAGGATTTCATTAACAATTTTGACTTCATAACTATGTTATGAATGTTATGATCTTATGATGCAAAACGTAAACAACCAACAAGCAAGGAAGAGGTCACGGCGTCGTTCTATTTAACTTTTCTGATGGTCGCTTCTTCTACGCAATGTTATGTGATATGGATCTAGTATCTGAAATAAATGTTTTTTTTTTTAAATACCATGCACGCTGAAATGGTATATTTTAGGCGACAGGCTGGCATGGCAACCTGCTACTATAATAGTACCTCCTCATAACTTAAAAGCTAAAAATATGCTAGAAACGGCTACGAAAAATGAAATAGTATTCTATGTGTTTATGTAGCGTTTCGTGTGCTCTGCCTACCCCATTTGGCAATACATGTAAGTGTGTCGATAAAGAAGCTGAAAGTGTGTTTAACGGGTTGTAAGTAAGAATAGCCTTGAAAAAAATCAGATGAAGTTTTTTTTTTTTAAACTCGTGAGAAACAAAAGCTCATTCAGCCACAAAAGTAACTGGCCGGTATAAAGCGCTATCTAGCTCATCGTACGCGATATAAAGTTGTTTCTGATGCAAAAATAAACGCCCGCCAACTCGTTTAAGGCCCATTCACACGATAGCGTGGAACGTGGAAGTTTGTACACGTGTGTTTTTTACTATTTTGCACCGCTCGCTGGTTAGTAGAAAAAAGTTTTCTAGTTTAGGCTGGTTTTATCGTGAAGAACGGGGTGGTAGGTACGTTTATGTAGTTTGAGTGTGTTGAAGGATGGGAAATGTTGTTTGTATCTATCATTCATGCGAGCTACAAAAATATAGGTACTGGTGGGAAGATGTCTGTTCTAATTTGTTTCAAGACTCTCAACTTACGTAAGCATATCACGCCTGTATTCCCAAATGGGGTAGCCAGATCCCATAAAACGCTATATAGAAAAAAACACAAATATTTTATGTTTCGTAGTCACTTCGAGTATATTATTAGGACTTAAGTAATTTAAGAGATACAATAGTCACAGGTTGCTAACCTGTCGCCTGAAATATACCTTAACTTATTTCCTTAGTCGCCTCTTACAACATTCACGGTAGAAATAGAAGACTCTCAACTTATAATTTATAAAAATGCTTTTGTAATCTATGGGTAGGCCGTCAAATATGGTAAACAAGTGTGACTGTAAAGCACATGCGCTTTATTTTAAAAAGGTTTTCCTGGACAATGGTCACACATCCTGCCAAAGCTCGAAACAATGCACGTTACCTGGGTTTTACCATTTCATACACATTCGGGGAATTTGTTTGAAGTTTTAAAACTTATGAACAAAAGAGCATTTATTACACACATAGCGGTATTGTGAGAGAGTATTCTAATGCCACGTTTGGGGTGTGAAAAAAAAGCGTCGCTTGGCCTTTTTTTGGCGGGAAGGTTTTTATTTTTTTTCTGTTGAGAATTGAGCCGTCAATGGCTTCGCACACTTTGTGAGCCATTGTCACTAAAGGAATGTAATTAAAGTAAGTCTTACAATGTCAGGTTGTCGCTAAATATGGGCAACATACCCTTCAACTGTGTCCTTTGCTAATAAAGAAACTTAAAAGTAAATAGGCACCTACTCCTTCCGTCGCGTACCTCCAAAAGATAAAAGGAACCTTTATGATTACTTAGCTTTCTGTCCGTCTGTTTATCAAGATCCTTTTTCCCAGAAATGAGTACCTACCTATATTTTTCGATAACCTACGGTCATGAGATTTGTTCTGAAACAATATTTAGAAACACACAAAAATTTCCAAAATACCTTAATTTGTGTTTGTATCACAAAAAAAAACTTTTGCGATTACAAACTTATTTTTGCAGTTGGTGCTCTATGTCGCTGTATGGGGACACCGGCAAACTTAAGTTTGTCTCTCAATCCCTTATCCTAAACATATTTATGCTGGATAACGAGTACCTCGTATTGATAAAGCACGATTTTTAACAGTTACTTTCACCCGTTTCTAACTCGAATTAAGGTTGATTAAACCACACATCGCCCACAATCCGACAATCAGTTTGCGTGCAGCTAAATCCTTACCCATTTTCGCATGTAACGATGTACCATCGCGTGTGACCTATCAAGAAACACATGACCTCATAGACAGCCAAAAATCTACCGCCGAAAATGCTAATGCGTCCGATCGTATCGCCCTAACGCGTGAGCCGGTCCACGCATAGCGGCCAAATGTAACCCTTGAAGTATCTGATAACCCACCTTGGATTGCCGCCAATTAAATCTGACCTCCCCTGCCCTCCTGACACCGAAACTTCGAAGAACTCTCAGGGAGCCAAGCGGTCCTAATCGAGGGCTTTCTTAAACTGGTGACCCCCGACATGCGACGTTTGAAATATGTGGAGTGACGTCACATTTATGTCAGCCAATCCATTAATTCTTATCTCGACTTCCGAATTCGTGTGTAAGGTGGACGGTTTAAAGCGTGTGTTTTATTGGCGCGCGACATGGCACGCGGAGACAGTGACAGCGGTCATTGTTGGTGAGAGTTTTTGTTTTACTTGCCGCGGCTATTTAAGATCGCTCTGTGAAACTAGTGGGGTTAATCGGCAGCGCTATTGTCTAACGCACCAAAAATTTACATCGTTTATAATTTGACAGTTGAAACCAAAAATCACTTTGAAATTGAAAAATTTCGAAGCGAACTGACACTGAAACTGTCAAATTAAAAACGATGTAGATTTTTGATGTGTTATACAATAGCGCTGCGGGTATCGGGGGCAACGCGGGGAGGTGAAGTGCGAGTGATCTACCAATAACTTGTCGCCGTCCACTCTCTAGGCTTCTCGGATACCGAATAGACCTAAAGATTGATTAAGGGGCATAATCTCTTCTACTATTGCAGAGCGATCTTCACTCACCGCGTGATCTGTGCTTCACTTCTTTAACGCATTCGCAAGCTCTCCGCGTACCAGGCAGCCACGAATTGTCATGTTTTGCATGCCAGTCTGGCTGGACAAGCCAGATTGCCTAGTGCACGGGGGCCTTAGACTTCGACGGTAGACATTTACCGATATTTTGCGGCTTCCAATAGCCTTCTTTGTGTCTGGCTTTGCCTAGGTTTTGGCCAAAAAAATTCCTACAGTTTCTTTAATGTTTACTTGAATTGTTTCGCATATCTAGAAACTGCCGTCTCGTTTTATCAAGTTTTGTGTCCGTTTAGCTGTAAACCTGGTAAATTGATTCAATCCCTTTTCCAGTGATCGAATTGCCGTAAAATTTCGGGATAATTAAGGATGGCTGCGAAGCGTGAAATAGTCATGGGTTCGTCTACGTAACATTTGGGAATATAAGCGTGATGTTGTTAATAATGAAGAGATAACAACACTGCAAATAATGAATAATTTCAAAGAAATGGGAGTAGATATTACTAAGATGTGAGTAGGTACGATTGTCACATAGTAAATACAGTGGTCGGCAAGAAAGTTGCCTCTAACAAAATGTTGTCAAATCTATTGACGATCACTATACCTGACCATCAAATCACTTTAAGTCACATTAAGATACATATTTATTGACCCCGTCTGGTGTCGGATTTAGAATAACACCTCACCAATTCTTCCGTGGATAACGTAAAATACGACTATGGAATAGGTTTAGTATGTATTAGGCGACAGGCTAGCAAATTAATGAAATCTTGAAAATAAACATACATACATACATACATATTCTCACGCCTGTATTCCCAAGAGGGGTAGGCAGAGCACATGGATTCAAAAATCCAGTGCCACGTTTAGCAGTTTCAGCAGGGTAACAAGATGGTTAAACAACATTGATGATTCAACGATCTCTTAATCTTAATCGTTGAAAATAAATCTTAACCTAAACCCTAAAAATATTGCTAGAAGTGGCCACGGACCCTGGAAAAGTCATTGTTGTGTAGCGTTTCATATGCTCTGCCTACCCCATTTGGGAATACATTTGCTAAATTGATCACCGTCCCGAAACACAAATCACACCATTCAAATTAGTCACAAGTTGCGTCCATTGCGTAAACTGTTGCCATAAACAACTAAATCATAAAGAGGTGTTAATGGCGGGGCCTTCAACCGTAATTAATGTGTGCCCCATTAGAAACAACACGATATGAGCTGGGCGTCTATACCACAGACTTATATCGAAATAGATACCGCGAGTTCCTGCATTTGCATGAAAACCAAGCGTGCCACTTTTTATCTATCTTCTGTAACGTCACATGAGCGCTTTAGTGATGGGAATTGACAGTCGTGAAACCGAATCAAAGGTGACGCTGCCTTATTCAAGTTGTCCTGTTTCTAGGCAGTTAAACCTAATCTAAGTGGTACAAAACTAAATGAAATCGCGTCAAAGGAAGAGCATTGCTCTCCTTTTTGGCTCACTTTTGACACGCGAAGTACATACACTTGAGTCATCTGTTTCGATATAAGTCCACAGACCCTATTCACGGAAACAAGTTAATATAGCGCTCTCTCTGTCACGTAATCCCATACAAATGACAAAGACAAAAGTCTACAGCGTATGACAATTTCCAAAATCGTGTTCGTACTTGGCAATAATAGAAGTGAATTTGTATTTTTAGTTGGAATTGGAAGTAAAAATGTTAGGCTTTTACAATTGTATAAGGTAAAGAAAAAAACAAGAGTAATAATAATATTCATTCGTAAAAGTCCATTCAACAAATAATAAATTGACACTTGAAATTGTACGAAAAATTTATTATGACAATCTGTAAAAAGCTTTTTGATAAAACAAAGGTAGCCAAGTTTGAACACCGCATTTTTTGATTTCCCCATTAACTTGCTTCCGTGAATGAGGTATAGTGTAATCAAAACGGTTATGGATTCGATAGCGATTTCGTTTGCGAATTAAAAATTGTATGGAAACTGAGACAGCGCCTCCAAGCGGAACGTTTGCACAACTGCCGCGGTCGAGACCCATACAATGTCGCGTTAATTCGCAAACGAAATCGCTATCAAATCCATAACCGTTAATTACACTAGCTTTGCTATTCCCAGAGTACAGCGGTTATTGCTTATAAGTGGTTGTTCAAGTGTGATTCGGCCCTTAGGTAATGTCGCTTATACCTAATTGCTTCTTAGGGGAAGATTAATAGGGAATGATAGCGGTAGTTCTAGTTTAGTAATAGCAGGTTAATGTCAAAGTCCATTAGGACACAATAAATTGTGAATAGTGGTGATTTTCTGTTCAAAAACCAAAATTGAATTTGCAGTAATTTCATTTCGTCTCCGGCCACTTTTGACATAATCTCTAGATACTACGTAAAGATATAAAATAGGGCAGGCTGTTAGGCTATCGCATAAAATTATCATTTTTTCCTTAGCCTCCTTCGACATCCACGAAAGAAATGTAGAGATGTTATTCTAAACTCAACACACGGAACCATAGCACCACCTCATACCATCGGGAGTTAGAAACACTAAGGTATAATTATAGCTACCTAGGTAATGTCTAACCTAATAACGAACTAACGCGGGGGCGTCGATTCCAATATGCGCTCATGTCCGCTTAATTACAACGACATGAGAATGGCGGCCCGGGGCATTCGCTTTATCACGAACCATTCGCTTTATCACGTACTGTAGGTAGAACACCAATTATTTCAAGTCATATTTTGAAAAAGAAAGAAAAGTCTCGTGGTGTTTAGACTAATACCTTTTAATTTTTTCCGTGGATGTCGTAAGAGGCGACTAGGGAAACCGGTTAAGCAGGGGTTCCCAATCTTTTTCAGCCCGCGGCGCACCTACATGTTTAGAATTTTGTCACGGCGCCCTACCCTGTGTATTTGAAAAAGATAGATTTAGGTTGAGAGTGTAAAAATTTAAATGGTGACGGATAATGATAAAGAATCGACTCACGGCCCTCATTACTTTCTGCGGCGCACCAGGGCGCCGCGGCACACAGTTTGGGAGCTCCTGAGTTGAGGTATATTTTAGGCCTTAGGCGCCAGGCAACCTATAGTTAAGTATAGTACCTTAAGGGCTGTCGAGGTCCCGGCATTGGTACTTTCCCAAATTTTGTGTGACCTAATTCATGGATGGGCCCCAAGACGTGCTAAAAGTGCCCTTGACGGCCTGTTTACTTAAATATTTTTGTGTGTTTTTTTATCGGTTACCAAAAGAAGGTAAAATATCACACAGAAGTAACACTCAATCTCCCTTTGTTTGACACCTTTCATAAACCGGGAAAATATTGTAACATATTTATCCCTCAGAGACATTATCACATTTGAAAACCATATTCTCACTTTTTTGCCGTTTATTAACCGCTTTTGTTCCCCCAGCCTTACGCTAAGAATAGATAATAGACGCACAGAAAGTCCACTCCCAAACATGTTTAAATGTAAAATATCGCTCTCTCTTTCTACCTTTACCTGCCTCCCGTAGACCTCTTAAGAGGTCTCGCCGGCGGCGCGCAGTTAAACTGCCAAGTGGACCTCCTCTGCCTACCGGTCAGGTAGACAAAGCCATAAAACAGGTTTCTTCTGTTTACTTAGTAAAAGATGAAAAGTACCGACGCGGGGATTGTCACGAAAAATATGGGAATACATTCAAGCAGTAAAATTGTACCTGACTAAATACAGACCTAGATGGATGCCGAAATAGATGGGTTGGTTGAGACTTGAGACTTACTCCAATTTCAATAGGCACTGCACCGACACGTATACGTGTTTTCGTGACTCTCGTTTAGTACTGATGTCAGAGATTCGCAGTCATTTGAACGCGAATGTGCGTTCGCGGCTTAAGACCAAGATTCGACTCTAGAGGTGGCATTGAAAGAGTTAAGACACGACATAAACCTACCAATGCTCCGTTTTCTTAAGTTTAGACTTTTAACGGACAATTTTTGATTTTTTCTAAGGATTTCAAAGATAAAACTTGAAATCATTGCAGTAACACTTATTACTGTTTGTTATAATGTTCTCAATACAAACGGTGTCACCATTAGCCGTGACGCTTTAAATTTATTTAAAAATGTGTGAGGATTAGACAATCTACGAGTAATATTTTAATATGAAACGAAGTATAACTGTTAGTGAAGCGAAAGAAGTATGTCAAAATAGAAGCGAATGGCGCTCTGTTGTCTCTGCCTACCCCGCAGGGAATAAGGCGTGATGGTTATGTATGTATGTATGTATGTATAACTGTTTGACCTGTGGTACAACAGTTTACGCTTTTCGGCATTTAGACGTAGCAGTGCAGTGTCTATCCTCGCAGTGTATCTTTTGCAATTACCAGCACACGTAAAAAGCGCATTGTGCTGCGTCTACCTGCATCTGTCCCATTGTTTTCCTGTTTATTGCCTTACGTGTTAAAACGAGTATTCACACCTTTCGCGATAAGGAGAATTTCTTTTGGTCCCGCGATTTGGGCGTTAGTAAAATCCATTGTTTAAATAACTTGAGCTTAAACTTATAATCCGAGCCTTGGTTTAGTCTTGTGATAGTAAAATTAAATTCCTTGTCGCGAGAAAACAGATACGTTTGCCTATCGAACGTTAAGTCCTAATGCCTATTTCAATAATTGGTAAATTCAAAAATTATTTCGAATTAATGTACCTAGTGGTTTATACCAGTGTGGTGTCGGGATAAAATAACATTAACACCTCTCAATTTCTTCCGTATATGTCGTAAGAGGTGACTAAGGAAATAGGTTTACGAGTAGGTATGCTTTGGGCGACCGGCAAGCATCCTGTCACTGTTTGTTATAGGTACCTCGTCGACTTCTATTGAAACCTAAAATAATGCTAAAAGGGGATCTTTTTCCAGGAAACTTCAAAGGACATTGGCTTTACACAACAGTTACGTGCTCGTGTGGTTACGGTCACGTAGTCCACTTGGTATTCCTAGTGATATACAAAAACTTAAGTATCAGTCGTCGTCCCAAATAATAAAGAAGTTGAAATCTTTGATTGTCAAAAGCGGTATATTTCTGTAGCATCAGTTATTGATCACACAACGAACTAATGAGTGTTGCGGAGCATTCGGGGTTGATTCATTAGAACGATACATTGGACTGTCAAAGAGTAACTGAAACAGACTGGTAACAACTTTGCATGTATCAATGAAAATAACGTTCTTATACTCGTAAGTATCATTTTTGAAACCTAAAATTACACCCGAAGTGGCTACGATAGGTATAACATTCGTGGGTTTGTCCTCAATTTTGTAACTGTTATACTAACTCTTAATTGTTATACTAGCCTTTGCTTGCAACTTTGTCTGGGCAGGATTAATATTTTGAATTGTCTGTGATTATGATGTAAACGGGAACACGACGCCTGTAGAGGCAAGGAATCCAAAGGAGGTAGGCAGAGCAGAGAAACGTCAGGTTTTAAACCACATTATACAACTGTCGTTCAGGCTACTTTCACCAATTGTTCACCAAATTACATAAAAATAGTACAAGCTGTAGCTACACTGATTTATCCTTATATTTTGATGAATATCTGCTCTTATACATCTAGACGATACGACAATTACCCCAGCAAATATAGCGAGACAGACTGACGTCACTTTCTGACGTCTCATGTCAGACAGTGACAGATATAGTCTGTCACACGCACAACTCTCCTCGCCCCCTGTTGCGCTAAACCAGCAACAATCAGATTCCAAGTATCAGACAAGTGTCCCTTCTGGTGGCCCCCAGTCGTGGCTGCTCCCAGAGGCAAGTATTTTCGTAATACATCGTCGGCACGCGAGCACACACGCGGGAACGACAAATGCAAATGAATACGCTTTCATATCAGACGGGTACAGGGTGCCCTGGTATTTATAACCTCCAACAAAAAAGGCAAAAAAACTCCGACTTTTTCGATTCAATCTCCAAAAAAGCTGAGCCTTACCAAACTTGCTGAAAACCCGCACAAACATAAGTATATATGTATGTAGGATCGAAAAGGTGGTTACAGAAAAAAAAAACAACGTG
>BHDV01006233.1:10157-47308 GCA_005406045.1 Adoxophyes honmai | reverse complement strand
AAGCACTCCGCCTGCGGCGTCGGGCTTCTAACAGCCTCTCGTTAATAATGTTCCATTTCCTCCCCTAGTTTCTCAATGTACTATTTCACATCACCTATTCGGAACGGGGACTTTTCTTCCCCGCTAGGAGGGATCAAAGTGGCACTTTTCTGTTCAAGGACATTTGCTTGCCAGTATAAAATATAAACGCAATCCTATATTACAATAGTATGCAATAATAATCGGTTATATTTTATTTATAATCGATTACATTTTGTTATAATCGATTACGATCATATATTTTATTAGCTTTTTTTGTTACATACTAAAATACTATTTCTAAATTTTATGTAATAACAAACAAAGTGCTTTAGTCTAGTGGCTGAAAATAAATAATTTCTAAAACGGCTAACTATCTATTTTTCAAAATCGATACTTTATAAATGGACAGTCCAAACAATCGATTTGATAAACGGGTATGTTGTTACAGTATTACCGAACTAATAATTCCTCTGGACATAACTGCGCAGTTGACGAATTTTGTGACGCGGGAAACTTCGATCTACCAATGATAAAAAAGATTTTAAACACTCGAGTTTTGATTGGTTATTGATTGATGTCACAGACAGATGACTCATGACATATGTCCAGGCTGGCGTAACTAGGAACAAAAAACCTTTTCTATGGACTTTGGGTGCAGATCAGTACCATCATACTAAAACAAAACGTCAGTACAGTTTATTATTAAACGGTTTTACTTAGCTTACAGTATTACCAAAATAATAATAATGATAAAAGAGACTTTCGCGCGCTAAACTCTTGCGTTGTTTTTGGTTATCAATTTTATCAATCTCGATAATATACACAGATATGGTTGTGCCACCCTAGTTTGGTTCGTCATGTTGGTAATGATCAGACACCCAAACTGATTCCATTAGCTAGTATAGGCGTCCTGACTCTTAAAACGTTCGGCTACTCTCGGATATCGTTCTGTCCCTCTCGGCGCAGACGGTAACAGCCGATCGGAGTTATTTTCTTGGGAAAGCTGTATCTGTGGTGCTGTAATGACAGTAATGTCATTGTGAAAAAATAAAACAAAAATATGGCGGGAGTTGAATCGTAAATACAAACAATTTTGTTTCTGTGTTATTTTATTATCTTTTTTATAAGTTTCAAAAGAGAAGAAAGATGGTTAGCACTGAAAGTGAAGAATGACAGTTAACGCCCGAATTTATAAAGGTGCAAGCAAATACAGTGGTTAATAATTTGCTGCCTATTAAATCAAGAGAGAAGTATAACAGACCTTACGACATTATTTGAAATGGAAGACATCAAAAGGCGTTTATCGCATTTCAGAGTCTGTGCAATTACTAAGGAATTGACGAAAAATATGCAACTTTCAACGGTATGGAGTATTTCCTCCATGTTAAAAGCAACAATTAACACAAATGAGAATAATGATATCAAAAACTACACAAAACTATCAACATTATCAAAAAGGTTTTCAGACGGCCACCAGCCAAAAAGTCCAAAGTACTGAATTGTAAAGATATTGAAATGTTAATAAATGTTATTTTTTGAGAGTGTAAATAAACCAATTTCTTACATTTTTAAGATCTTTTATTTTCCTCATAGGTGATGTGAAAAGCAACATGTGTCACACGGTAGCAAAATTATTTTCATCTTAGGCGTTAAAACTTGAATCCCTCACTACGCTCGGGATTCTATTTTGGAATCACTATAGAATCCTTCGCTTCGTTCAGGATTCAATGTATGCCTTCGCCGTAAATATGTCATTTTGCTCCCTTGTGACACAATCCACTATTACATATGAGTCAACACACTGGTGAAACGCAATACAGCTGTGATACATGTAAGAAATGCTTTGCTGAGTCAAGTAGCTTAACTAAACATAAAAGGATACACACAGGTGAGAAGCCGTACAGCTGTGATACATGCAACAAACACTTTCCTCAGTCAATTCACTAGATTATACATTATCAACGGATACACACAGATGAGAACCAATACAGCTGTGATGTATGCCACAAACGGTTTAGGACTGCAGGTGATTTGACTTTGCATAAACGGATTCACAGTGGTGAGCGATCATATTGTTGCGATGCTTGTGGCAGAAGCTTCGGACGGAAACAAACGTTGTCCAGGCACACGCTAACACATTGTTAACACATAATTGTTTTAATGTTTTTGTGTGATTTCCCAAAAGTAGGTAATATTTGATATTTTGTTAGATAATTATTTCGGGAATCTATCTCATTTTCATTTTTCTTTGAATAAAAAAAATGTGTTCAAAATTAAGTAACGCAATGGTTTTAGTTCCCCTCCTTGTCCGCAAAAATTGTTTATAAAACAAAAATAAAAGGGAAAACTTCGCTGCTAGCATCAGTACGCATTAAAGTATTACATTCCCTTCATCTACAACCACTCACAACATCAAAGTTTTCAATTTTAATTTTATATATTTTTTCCAAATCTACTCTGAGTTCTAGGCATCGAAAAGTAGAATTTATTTTCCAAAAATATTAATAACCTTTAGTTTATATGATAAATAAATTTGTATTTCCTTATCTAAATTTCTTAATCTATAATTAGAAACTATAATCCAATGGAATTGTTCTTAGTGGAAATAGTCCGGGAGGCAGAGGCTTTCTAAACAAGTCATCTTATGCCTGCTGATGTTAATATAGCAAAAAGAATGCATGTGGCTCATGACGAAATCGACATACGCATAATCCCCCCTCTGGCGTGCAGCTGACTTTTTTTTTTTATTGTAATCAATGTCAATTACACATAAAATAAATTTCATGCGGGATAAAATAACTTCATTTAACATACATACATACATACATAACCGTCACGCCTTATTCCCTGCGGGGTAGGCAGAGACAACAGAGCGCCATTCGCATCTATTCTGACATACTTCTCTCGCTTCACTCACATTCATCACTCTTGTCATACACGCTCGACGGTTTCGGGTACTCCTTATTTGGGCTTTGTTTAGTACATCGCCGATCTGGTCGATATACGTTTTTCGAGGGCGCCCTCGACCGCCTTGCCCTAACACACTTCCCTTGTAGATTTGCTTACATATCCTTGATTCATCCATTCTCTCCACGTGCCCAAACCAACGCAGCATACCTTTCTCTACCTTTGTAATAATACTCTCTTTCAGACCACACTTCTCTCTAATCACGCTATTACGCACCCTATCAGTAAGTTTTATACCACTCATGCTACGCAAAGAACGCATCTCAACCGCATTCACTCTACTTTCATGTCTCTTCTGCCACACCCAACTCTCGCTGCCATACATCAAAGTAGGCACTAGCACACCGTTGTGAATAGCCAAACGAGCATTTTCAGAAATGTCCTGACGGCTCACAACGGAGTGAAGTGCTCCATTCATTTGATTTCCCGCTTTTACTCTACTTTCAATATCCTCATCATACTTACCATCACTCGTGAACATACATCCCAAATACCTAAAATCTCTCACTTGTTCTAACCTTTCACTCCCAATTGTTATAACACATTCAGTCATTTCGTCGTTCTTCTCTATCACCATAACTTTCGTTTTACCTACGTTCATTCTCATTCCCTTCTTTTCAAAAGATTCGTACATTAGAGTCACCATGTCCTGTAACTCACACGCTGACGATGCAAGGAGCACCTGATCATCAGCGTACAAGAGACATTTGATGAGAGACTCCCCTATCTTCAATCCACAGTCTCGCTCTTTCAAATCGAGTAAACAGTCATCCATGAAAAGATTGAATAGCCACGGCGATGCTACACAACCCTGTCTGATGACACCCCGAGAAATGTCAAACCAGTCTGAATAGGCACCGTTCAATCTGACGCAGGCTCTGGAATCCTTATATAAGGATTTCAGAGCCTGTATCAAGTCGCCATCCACTCCTCTCCTGGACAACGTTGACCACAGTTCATCCCTTTTCACTCTATCATAGGCTTTCTCAAGATCCACGAAAGCGCAGTACACTTTTTGGCCTTTCGCTAGGAACTTCTCGGCTACACACCGTAATGAGAAAACCTGATCCGTACATCCCATTCCCTTTCTAAAACCAGCTTGCACATCCCAAATACTGCTCTCAGTAGCATTTATCACTCTTTCAATCAAAATTCTCGCATACAACTTGCCTACTATGCTTAAAAGACTGATACCGTGATAGTTTTTGCATTCCTGCTGTGAGCCCTTCCCTTTAAAAAGTGGCACAATAACTGCTTTGGTCCAGTCATCTGGAACCTTGCCCTGTTGCCAACAAAGGTTAAAGAGGCGATACAGCCAGTCTGCCATCAAACTACCGCCAGCTTTTAGCATTTCCGCAGTTACACCATCATACCCAGCAGCTTTACCTACTTTCAGATCCTTCATCGCTTTAATTATCTCTTCCATACAAATTCTATCGTTACTCACTGTTTCTCTCGATTCTGACACATCTTCAGATGCTTGTACCTCACTTTCAAATAAACTTTCAAAGTACTTTCTCCAACATTCTAAGACTTCACGTTCATCAGTCACACTTTCACCATTCTCACGCCTAATGATTTTGAATGAAGTAGTAGACGACTTGCATCGCGCATCCTTAACCAGTTTCCAGAATAACTTGATATTACTCCGAAAACCAGCGCAAAATTTTTGGTCTAGTCTACTCTTCATCTCCTCTTTCTTCCTACGCACACATTCTTTCACCCTCTCCTTGGCATCCTTATATTTCTCTTTCGCTCTCACTACATCTTCATTTGGAACCTGTAGCATTCTATTATCAGCTTTTATTGCTAACAGATCTTCCCACGCTTTCTTCTTTTCTGACACAACATCCCTGGCCTCATCATCCCACCAGTCAACCTTCGCGTCCTTTGCGTTTCTTCTTTTAGACACCCCACAAATCTCTCTCGCTGACTTCACTGTGCATTCTTTTAATACCTTCCATACATAATTCACATCCTCTTCTTTTGTTACATCCCAATTCGCTTCTAGTTCCATTCTCAAATTCTCTCATTTAATTATTTTTTTACAAGTTCTCACGCTCAGCCGACGCATAATCCCCCCGCTGCTGTGCAGCTGACTATTTTTTTTTAATTCTCACTATAAATTTCAGGCGGCAGAAAATAACTTTATTTAATTATTTTTTTACAAGTTCGCACGTTCAGCTGACGCATAATCCCCCCTCTACCGTGCAGCTGACTATTTTATTTTTAACAGACTTAAAATAAAAGGAGGTTGAGGAGTTGAGTTGGTTTGAGTAAAAAGACAGGTTGTTGCGTCATTCATTTATTAAGTAGAGTAAGTGTAGGAGTCTGAGCCGAAGCCTTCCTCGCGCATGCGCTGCGCCAGCCAGTCGTGCAGGTGCGGGACGTTGACGTACACACCCGGGTTATCGGAGCCGCAGCCAAGGCCCCAGGCCACCATGCCCGCGATCGCGAACCGGGTTGGTTCCTTGCCAGGAGCCACATTCTAAGAGAGAGCACACGCATTATACCTCATGCAGGGTACAGAAACAACAGAGTGCTTGAAGCAGAAATAACATAATTTTAAACAAAAAAAAACCGACTTCAAATTAGCAATATTTTAAAAGTATTCTGTTTACTGAATGTAAAATCTTGACTTCATCAACAAATTACCGAAAACGCCGTACATCTCCATATAAAATTTGAAGAGTTCCCTCGATTTCTCCAAGATTCCATCATCTGATGCTGGTTTCGTGCCAATGGGACCAATTTAGAGTTATACCCTTTCGATTAAAAAAATAAAATAAAATCGGTCCACGGGTTTTCGAGATCTCGATAGGTACATACACAAAAAAAAAGAAAAAAAAAATTTAGGTCGAATTGAGAACCTCCTCCTTTTTGACGTCGGTTAAAAAATAATAAAGGTCCCCGTACGTGAGCTACCAGCCACGACCACAAAACGTCGCCACCGGCATTTTTCCTGTAGTTCTCATACATTCTACATGGACTCGCCGCATACGGTTGACGCCGGTGGCCGCCACACGCTACAATCAGCGGAGCTCACTTCTTGTGGCCCGCACCGGCCACTAAACGGATGTCCGAACTAAACAAGTGGCTGTCGCGCGCTTCAAATACTTTTGTAGCTGGGTCTAGCTTCTCGTGGCGGCGTTTGTGGCTGTGCCCGGTGGTCTATGTATGGGAACACTAACGTTTAACATAGACCACAGGTTCTAAATTCAACATTTAAAGCTAGATAGTGACAAATCTATACTATCTATGTAATATTATAAAGCTGAAGAGTTTGTTTGTTTGTTTGTTTGAACGCGGTAATCTCAGGAACTACTAGTCCGAATCGAAAACATCTTTTTTTGTTGGATAGACCATTTATCGAGGAAGGCTTTAGGCTATATAACATCACGCTGCGACTAATAGGACCGAAGAAACAAAGGAAAATGTGGAAAAAAACGGGGGAAATTAGTCACTATTCCACGCGAACGGAGTCGCGAGCACAGCTAGTAAGAGTGATAAAATCAGTCTTTTTTATTCGACAAGTATTTTGTTTGAGACTCAGTACTTCGGAAAGACCATGATTGCCAAGAAAGATGCGCCGCAAGAAATATGGCGTGTCCTTCATCTAGCTATTAAAGAACTAGCTTTAGCCCGCGGCTCCGCTCGCGTTAAATTCGGGGTAGCACAGAAGAGATAGCACGCATATCCATTTGTTCGGAATTATCCATAAACTTCCACCCCTCACTTTAGGGAAATGAGGGGTTTTGAAGAGATAAAAAGTAGCACTCTCCATGCCCTAAACTATCGCTACCTAAAAAAAATCACGTCGATTCATCGCTCCGTTTAGCCGTGAAATACGGACAAACAAACAAACAAACAAACACACTTTCACATTTATATATTAGTACGGATATTAACAGTTGTAGCAGCGATGAGGCGCTGACGAGGCACGACTCTGCCGCTGACTTGGCACGAGTCTGCCGTCGAGGAGGCACGAGTCCATCATCGACGAGGCACGAGGTCGCTGGCTCGTAGCGGGGGAGCACAGAGCACATGGCGTATACATACCCCGATGGGGCAGACCAGCGGCGCGCCGCCGTCGCCGAGGCACGTGTCTTCGCCGACCCGGCCGCCAGCGCACGTCAGCGACGGATCCAGTAGAAAATGATTTCCCAGACGAGTTCTTCGCAACGTATTCTGGCATTTATCATTTGGTATGGCTGGTAACTTGACCTGAAAAAGACAACGACAGCCAATAGAAAATACGTAGATTCTATTGGATTATTGCTCATTTAGTTACTTTTAATAGGTACCTACTAGATAAAACGATGTTTAAATTCTGTGTGATAATTCTTTGACTACCCTAGGTATACTGGTTTTATTCAGAGAGCTAGTAGGTTTATGAATGCCATCCTTTAATAGAAATTGAAACTTTGTGAAAATAGTAAAGTAAAGTAAAAAACTCTTTATACCTACTTAGTACAAAAAATAAAATAAAAGACTCCTGATTGGTAACAAAAAAGCACAAAGTACAGAGGCGGAGTTATTTCAACAGGGATCTCCGCCCGTCAACCCTTGAGCAGTAGAGAGCAGCAGCAATTTAGGTAACAAATAGTATGCAATCTTTTATTAACCTTGCTAACCTCTCATTTACTTGTTACAGAATTAAAAGTCACGAATACATTTACGTTAAACCGATTGTTCTTATGTCAGGTAGGTACAGGTAGTTCTCTTCTGTGACTCTATACAGAATTAACGGAATGCTTGACGCTTAAACACTGAAGATCATATCAGGTCGGTTCCTGAACCGTACACGAATTCCTATGAAGGACTTTGTGTGATTTTTAGAGGGTATGCCCACTCTTCGTGGGAGAGCTCCTCATACCCCGTAGGTACTGCCTCGAGTTATCGAGTAGTTTGGCTTATTCCTGCAACTACACCACCCATGTGCGGTGCTGACCTACCTTCTTGAGTATGACAGCGTATGCACCCTTTTCGAAGAACTCCTTGCCCCAGCCCATGCTGTAGCAGAGCGTGCCTTCGGGCGGCAGCTGCGGCATCACGCACGCGACGCCCATGTGCGGTGCCTGGTCCAGGTCGAAGGGCGTCTCCAGTATCAACAGGGCGATGCTGTTGTGCACTGGACCTGTTAAGAGGTTATGTTGTTAGTATTTTATGGAACTGTCACGTAAAGAGGGTTGTGCGGTTCTTAAGACACAAGTATGTTCGCCACGCTAGCTTTGTTTTTGTACAGTGCTCAGTATTTTTCTTGATACCTTTCATATGATACAAATATTGATGGGGTTGATAAGAAATAGGTCAACCGAAATTTTGTAGCGGCGGCCATTTTGAATTTAGAATAACAATGAGTATACTAAAGGCGTATATCAAATTGCAGATCCACTGATGATGGAAAGAGGATGACATTAACATTTCTAAATTTACCCAAGAATTAACGTAGAAATCGGGATAAACTAAATGAAACTGTTGCAGATAAGCTGAATGAAAACAATGTCATAGATTAGATTGAATTACGTATAGGCGTATTATAGCAAACCTAGAAACGTGCCAAACTATGCCAGTACCTTACTAAGTTCGGCTAAAGAAAAAAGTTTTAAAAATTACCCATATAGCCCCTTAATTGTAAAATCCGTTCATCAATCACCATGACGTCATCTAAAGAACTTTCTAGCACATTTTGACACTTGTGGATCTCAGTCCCCTTTCTCGTGACGCCCCGCACCCCTGTACCGCGCGGGCGAAGACTCAGTTACGCGGTCTGTCTATAGCTAACGGGCTGCTTTTAGCGCTCGTATCGTAAACAACTATTCGGTCTTACCGAGTGAGGATTTTACCTATTGGTCTGACTATCTGTAGAAATATAACAGCCTAGTAGTATAAAAAGTAAGTTACCTAGTTTAAAGTCTGCATGTTGCACGATCTTCTTCACATTCCTCTCCTGGTGGGGCTGGATTTCGTCCTCAGTCCGCGTGTCCCACTCCCCGCCACGGCATTTCACCTGCGACATCACCAGGGTTGCAGAAGTATGCTGACACATCCTCTAAGGTTATGAGGAACCCAGTCGTTCATTAGTATCGTTAAAGAATAGAACAAATGAAACCATCTTGTGACAGAATTATCCATTACCAAAGAAAGTGTGTCGCAAAACCAGTTTTGAGTCAACGGTATCCAAAGGAATACGAAAACTTGGGTCACAATAAACTCCCAGTGGGTTCCTTTTTCTACTCTTATTGGTTGCTCCATACCAACTACTAGAGCCCCCGTGAGCAGCTAGGCTGTAGGCAAGTAGGCTGATGAGGAATGATGATGACCTTACCTCAGCAGGCTGTCTTCCGTTGACCTTGTGCGCCGCGGTCAGCACGACCTGGTGGTGGATGATGGAGCCTCCGCCGAGGTAGTCGCCCTGAGACCACTCAGTAGACTCCGAGCGCCTGGCAACAACCACTTTATAACCTAACTACCACTTTCAACATAGAACTACGAATGGTATCGGGCTTGGAATAACAGTCCCAGCAGAAGCGCGCGGCGCAATGGCGTAGCTAATAATATTCTAAACTGAATCAAAAATGCTACTCAATAGCTATGCTAATTCTTTGGCAAATGAAACTGCTAGCCTGCTGGTCGCCAGTTACGTCAACTAGGTGCTTTTAAAATTCCTCAAATGGCGCTGGGACCCCTAGGACCCGGCGTCTGATTCCTACAGCAACAAAGTTATAGGCAGAACCGAGACCATGGTATTTAAGAGGATAGGAGTCGCACCACTTCTCCGTACAAACGTAGTCCCCTGTTTTCTCCCTGAATAATGACATAAGGTACAAAAGATACAAATTTCATGAAAAAAATTTTTTTTTTCTAATTTCTTATTCACGGAGAAAACAGGGGACTACGTTTGTATGGAGAAGTGGCGCGACTCCTATCCTCTTAATATTTCCTCGCCAGTTGCGACCCAAACTAAAGCCCGGACCATCTAGGGAACTTAGGATGTATAGTGGTCGGCAATAAACTTGGCAAAATCGGACTAGAAAAAAACCGCCAAGTGCGAGTCGGACTCGCGCACAAATGGTTCCGTACCAAAAACAGCAAAAAAAAACACGTTTTCTTTATGGGAGCCCCTTAATTATTATTATTTTAAATTTAGTATTTGTTCTTATAGCGGCAACAGAAATCCATCATCTCTGATAATTTCAATTGCCTAGGCAGTTACAGTTCTGGAGATACAGCCTGGTGACAGACGGACAGAAAGCAAGGTCTCTGTAAAAGGGTCCCGTTTTCACCCTTTGGGTATGGAACCCTAAAAAGCGACGCGAAATCATTCCCACCTCTTAAAATCTTGCCAAGCTTATTGCCGATCACTACCGTTCGGCCTTTTGCCATTAAGATTGTTTTAGTTGATTTGATCCAGTCCAGTACTATAAAATCACTGGCCCAGGATGCTACTTGAGCTGATATGAACCTTGCATGAAGTAGAAGTGAGGTACTTACTTCAGAACAGCCACCATCCACGGGAATTCGGCAAATTTGGCCGCGTTTTCGTTCGGTAATGTTCGGGGCCCCATATTAGGTCCCTCCCAAACTAAAACATCGTCGACTTTCGTGTACCCACACTCCTGGGGCGGCACCTTGGGCGTGGGAGGCTTCTCGTGGACGTCTTCCACGAGACAACACGTCTGCAGATAGTGCGGGCAGTCACGGATCCTGAAGGTACAGAGTTAATACCATTAACTGTAAATAACCTTCTGCCACTGAGGTGGTAGTCTGTCAGACACCGCCAAACGTAAAAACGTTACCAGATCGCAATGTGACGTGATGTAATCCTGTCTCGCTCAGTACCTTCCGCTATTGGTTCGCGCCACCCGAGAGTGCAGCACAAGCGGCAGTGCGCTGCAGACGAGTGGAGTTATGAGCTGTTGGTGTCCCACAGACGTAAGTTCAGCAACAAACGCTGGAGTCTATTAGACGTCACCTCACTAATGACTTATTAAATCCATAGTGTCTGCCATACGTTACGTCAGTAAAATATTTTTTTGCCATAGTATTTTAGACGTTACATAATGATATTTTTTTTTAGATGACGACATAAAGCAAAGACGGTAAATTTGGCTAGAGGACTGACTGCCCAGGGAGCTTCGCTTTACTATTAGGCGAGTTTTACGAAGGAATTGTCTCCCTCCCCTGTACTCGGAACTCGGGCCGAAAGGCCTGCTGGAAGAAATTTGTGCAGTATATGTCTTAGCAAGTTATAAAGGAAGACTAGATACCGCTGCTGGGCATGTAAAAAACACATTTGTCAGCTATTTTCTCCTCAGATTTGCCAAAACTGCCAAGTACATTATTGAAATAAGGGTCATCTTTGAGACTGATTTGTGCCTAATTACACCGTGGAATCTCGTTAAGTTTAATGTCACTGAGTTATTATAGTGTGCTAAAAAAATACTATTTTTTGTTTTTTACAAATTACGTTAATTTTGACTTTTCTCAATATTTTTCTAATCTTCGGTGAAAAAGTCATGAAAAAGTTGATCTCCATAAATAATTACCAAAAACCACAATCTATTCTTTTGAGAACCCTTATTTCTTTGTTTTCTATTCAATTATGAGTCATTTGATTATTATGTAAAACATAAACATAGTATACTCCTTAAAATTTATACAGATTTTGACAAATGAAAATGACGTCTGACAGACTACATCTCAGTAGAATGTTTATTGCAAAGTCACCTCAGTTGCAGAAGGATAATAAAGTTAAATAATAATTAAAGGACAAATAATTAAGGGAAAAACTCAACATTGCCTTTCTCCCTATGCATGGGAGAGGCAGCCAATTTCTATTGAGACCGTCAAAGGGACTGCATTCTTAGAGCCGCCTGGCATAATCAATACATACCTACACACATTCATATTCTCACGCCTGTGTTCCTAAGGGGTAGGCAGAGCACATGAATTTAACAATCGGGTGTCACGTTCAGCAATTTCAGGGTAATCAGGTTGTTAAACGTGATATTGCAGTGACAGGTTGCTAGCCCATCGCCAACAATACACTAAGCCTTTCCCGGAGTCGACTCTTACGACACCTACGGGAAGAAAGGGGAGGTGCTATTCTAACCCCGCACCACTCGGGTATAATCAAAGGTGATAATGATAAAAATGGGATGCAACTTGTGTCAATATACTGGCAACTATTCGGTACCTATTCAGAAGCAGGGGCGGCAGCAGAAGCGCAAAAAATTTAAACCGCTAAAGAGAGGTGAAAGAAGTTATAGCAAAAGTAAAACCAAGAATTTACTAAACAAAATACGGGAAATTTTGGACGGGTTCGTTTGGATTGGAAGACTTAGATGGACGTTCTGTGACCAAATCGGGGACGTTTTAGAAACAGGTCAAGTGTACTCAATACCGACGAGCCTGTATGCAGATATTAATGAATGGAAGGCAATGTCAGGAGACACAAGTGGCACAAAGTGGTCTCTGCCTACCCTTGTGGGAAAGGTATGACGGGATTGTTGAGCCACTTGCCACTCTTCGCAATTTAGATGTATAATCAATAACCGATGTGATTCGACTAGCTGTTAACTATTGGATTAGTATTAGGCTCAATTCACACCAGAAGAGCGGCGAAGGGCGGCGAAGTGGATCGCAGTTTCAGTGTCATGACAATTTCAACTTTATTTTCATTACAATAAGACTTATTATAGCATGAGAAACTCTAACGATGCGCGCGGATGCCCGCGGATCCGCGGGAATTCCAGCGCATTCCATAAACGATGCCGTGCGACTGCGCGAGCCGTCGCGGGAATGCCCGAGGATGCTCGAGTAGTCGCGAGCGGCCGCTGGCAATATCCCGCCCAGAGATCTTGGACTTCCCGCGCATTCCAACGACTTCCTGCGCATTCCAGCGACTTCTCGAGCAGTCGCGGGAATCCTCGCGCCTTCTCTACGGAGCGGGTCGCTGCGCTTCGCCGCTCTTCTGGTGTGAATTGAGCTTTACACGACCAAGTTACAAACATTGGTAAGTGGCTCAACAATCCCGGTTCGCGACTGTATGTATGCTTAAAGATACCTCACGTCCAGAAGGCCGCTGCCGTCGGTGATGACTCTGCCGGTCTCGGGGTTGCAGAGGTAGTACTGCACGCACACTCCCTCCTTGCCCTCCGGCGTCTCGCACGCAGCAGACCCTGGGGAGTCCATTGCCATGAGTTCACTGACCGTACGAGCTAGCGACGGCAAATGCTATTTGTCTAAGCTAGCGATTAAAACACATGTTATTTTATTTATATACTAGCTTTTGCCCGCGGCTCCGCTCGCGTTAAATTTGGGGTATCACAGAAGAGATAGCACACATACCAATTTATAGCTTTCTACATTGAAAACTTTCACCCCTCATTTTAAGGAAATGGGGGGTTTGAAGAGACAAAAAGTAGCCTATATCACTCTCCATGCCCTAAACTATCTCTACCTAAAAAATCACGTCAATCCATCACTCCGTTTAGCCGTGAAAGACGGACACACAAACAAACAAACAAACAAACACACTTTCACATTTATATATTGGTACGGATCAAGAGTCTATGCGACTGCAACTAAGTTGACTATGTGGCATATCTTATCATGGGGTATGTATGTAATGTATGTATGTATGTAACTCTTTATTGTACAAAATAAACACATGACAAAATAAAAAGTATAAAACAAAACACAAGTACAAAGGCGAACATATCCCTAAAGGGATCTCTTCCTGCTGACCTTCAAGCGATTGACAAAACATATGAAATAAAATAAATAAATAATAAATAATAATAAATAAATGGGTATGCTATGTATCTCTCCGCGTGTCGTACCAGGCTCACCGCTAGTCGAAGGCGGCGGAGTCCCATAAATGGCTGTAAGTTTTTTCTACACATACATACATATTCTCACGCCTGTATTCCCAAGCCCGTTCGCCCGTGTAGTGCCGGGTTAGACGCCCGTGTGGTGCCGGGTTAGACACCCGTGTGGTGCCGGGTTAGAATAGCACCTCCCTCTTTCTTACCGTGGGTGTCGTAAGAGTCGACTCTGGGAAAGGGTTAGTGTATTGTGGGCGATGGGCTAGCAACCTGTCACTGCAATATTACGTTTAACCATCTGGATATCCTGAAATTGCTAGACGTGGCACTGAATTTTTGAATTCATGTGCTCTGCCTACCCCTCTCGGGAATACAGGCGTGAGAATATGTATGTATGTATGTATTCCCAAGAGGGGCAGGCAGAGCACATGAATTCAAAAATCCAGTGCCACGTTTAACAATTTCAGAGTAATCAGACGGCCAAACGTGATTGCAGTGACGGTGTTATTCTAACCCGGTACCACACGGAGTTTTTTCTTCGCTTGGCAATAGGGTCTCGGTTTTACCTTTTGGGTAAGGCACCCTAAAAAGCATTACTTACCGGAAGTCTGGTTCAACCCACTAGTCGGGGTCGGCGGGGCCCCAAACAGGGTATTATATCTGTTCCTCTCTTTTTCGCTAGGGTTTTGGCTCGCTGTCCAAGACAGACACAGCATCAAGATGACTACTGTCCACCTGGAATACAAAAATAATTGGCTCTAGATTGTTCTTAAAAGTGGTTCCATATTGATTCGCACCATGTAATGTTCCTGGTCTTATGGTTTTAAACCTTATTCTTGATGATACAACTATGTCAGGCTTGTGCTCAGAGCTGTCAAATTACTCAAAAATGATACCGAAATTTCAAATGACGTCGTGTATCCAAAAATAATGTCAAGATCATAGCTGTAAAATTAGTCGAAAATTGTACCCTGCATAAATTACTCTCATGAATGTCAAACTGTCAAAATATAACTGAGTTCCCAAACACAATGTCAAACTCGATTTTAGCTCTATCTCAATTCTTCGAGCTTCTCAAGAATTGTGAAAGCTACGCGCTTGAAATTTTTACAGGTTATGTGTTTGTGTTGTCACTACAACATCAAATACTAAAATCAAAATAATAAAAATAATAATTAATGGGGGCTCCCGTAGACAAAAACGTGTTTTTTTGCTCTTTTTGGTACGGAACCCTTCGTGCGCGTCCGACTGGCACTGGGCCGATTTTTTACCATTCAAAACTGAATGAACACACGTCCGAACATGTTGATGCATTGCGGGCTCTGACGGGGCGCAGGGGAAAGGTGCAAGTGCAAGGCTATGCACACGCGTGGACTTTTTGTCAATTTTAAGCTGTCAAGTCTCACTGTTTTTCATGCAAAAGTGACAAATTAACATACATACATATTCTCACGCCCATATTCCCATGAGGGGTAGGCAGAGCACATGAATTCAAAAATCCAGTGCCACGTTTAGCAAATTCAGGGTAACCAGATAGTTAAACGTGATATTGCGGTGACAGGTTGCTAGCCTATCGCCCACAATACACTAACCCTTTCCCAGAGTCGACTCTTACGACACCCACGGGAAGAAAGGGGGAGGTGCTATTCTAACCCGGCACCACACGGGTATTAAATTAATTATGTAGATTTGTTATTTACACCTACCTCATGGTTCCGTTAAATTTAGGGGTTATTTTGACTTATTAGCCACAACTGTTTGACACTTAAAATGGCGGCCGCGTCGTGGCAAGACCGCGTACCGACTGAGACTGAACCCCGGCTTGTGAAGTAAAATTACTTAAATGTAGGAACTTCGTTAACAGTGTGGTTGTTTTTATGTAAAACACTGCTCTGATATGATACATTATCTTAATTTATACTAACAATATAAGTAGGTACGCAAAGATAATGCATTTTTTTCTTGGTGTTGTACCGACGGTAGGTAACATTGGGGATTCATAAATATTAAATGGGCCATTCGACGAGCAAGGCAGTTTTGCGTGACACTCCGTAGCATAATTTCATTTTATGTTAATCTGTGTTTTTATGAATAAATCGAATAATGCTTCACATCTCAAACGTTTTGCAAAAGGAGGCATCACTTTAAACCTTATAATTATCGAGATAATAAAATTTTCTTTTTTCATATAATACGGTAATCACAAAAGTTTTGTGATATCAATCAAAAATCACGTTTTTTGATTGATATCACAAAACTCTATATAGCCTTGAATAATAAACATCTTGATTAATAGTATAATAATTTTAATTTATGATAACCATTGATGTGAAAAAAGATACGTGAAATTATTATTTTTTAATTAGGTGTAATTTTTTTTTTGTGTTGCACAGAGTAATATTCATAATCAAGAGAAACACTATTTAAAACTTATTTTTTACAGTAATAACTCAATAAATAACCGATATAGTGATAACCACGTCTATAAAACGACGGAGATCACTCAAATAACGGTAATCACCGTTGCGGTAATCACGTGAGCAATTTAGTTTTTAATTAATAACTTCAAAACGGTTAATAATAAGAACTCAATATTTTTTGTGTATGTAATTATAACACTGCTTAATATGTCAAAATAATCCGAGTTAAATATATCAACAAAACAAGCGAGAAAAAAATAAAACGGTAATCACTTTCAACTGTGACAAAAAATCGTGTTGTTTTCTTTCCTTCGTGATTTGGCAGCGACACAATAAGTCACAGGTTCGCACTATTTAGCCGTCGCGGCGTGATAGACTCTTTCTAGGAACGTATCGTCGATGTCTTTCGGAGTGTGCGTTTGAGCAGTACGACGCGTTTTATGGCCAAATTAGGTTAAGACGCAAAACTCGGGACACTTTTTAAAAATGGTTTTAAAAATAAACAAACGTAATAATAATTATTTAGGCAATAGGATTTCATTTATCATATAATTGGCTTGCTGTGAACAACAAAAACCTATAGTTTCCGCGTTTAGTTTTCGAAGTATATGTCATCAACTAACAAATTTTGGAGGTGGGACAAGGCCAAAATGTGGACTCCTCTGACTTTAGATTTTTGTTTCGCGCATTTAATAATAAGAATATACTATTTTTAGACTTATTCTGAGCAGAATAAAGTGTGAATTACGTAAGATATTTTTTTTATAAGGTTATCTGTTAAAATTTGGATTTCACAGGTAGTTGAACTTGAGAACACGAAAAATCGTACGGCTGGAGAACGGCCCAAATAATCAATTTGTCAACACTCACTTCAAAGTCAAAGTTTCATGTATTTTCATTTCGTTGACAATTCAGTTTGTGGAATGGTCTATTAAAAGACATTTTATATTCGTTAAACAGTTGAACAATGTCATGGAAAGCATTTCGTGATTTATTTATTTATGGTTTCAAGTATTTTTATTACCATAAACAATATTACAAGGAATGTTATTTAAGTTTAAGTTAGTTGGCATTATTTTTAGAACGGAATGCAATAATCGGAATTTGCAAGAATCGCAGTTCTAACCTAACCTAATTTTCTGGTAACAATTCAATTCTGCAAGGGTCGCAGTTCTAACCTAACCTAATTTTCTGGTAGCAATTCGATTCTGCAAGGTTCGCGGTTCTTAACTAATCAAGCCAGGGTACAATTTTACAAGAGTCGCCATTCTAACCTAACCTACTTTTCTAGCAGCAGTTCAATTCTGCGAGGGTAGCAGTTGTAACCAAACCTACTTTTTAGCAGCACTTCAATTCTGCAAGGGTCACCGTTCTAACCTAACCGACTTTTCTGGCAGCAGCTCTATTCTGCGAGGGTCGCCGTTCCGGGTGAGCGCCGTTGGCTAGAACCTTCGGGATTCCACGGCGACCCCGTGGAAAACAAAAAAACTATGAGTGAGTCTTACGAGTATGGTAGTTTGATGAATGTTTTTTATATTCTTTCATTTAAAATTCGTACTAAACTAATCATTTGCGAAATAATATTTATTATACTTAATAATAAAAAATGGAATCAGTTACTGAAATAAAATTACACCAAAAAGTAATCGGTGAACTAAATGGTACTTCAAACGTTTTCGATGAAACGAAATTCGGTGAAAAGTTTATTGCTAATTTGCAACACTATAAAGTGTGTACAAAAATACCATTTTGCTATCTGAATTTCAATGAACTAACGACCTCTTCTCCGTTGATTATAAAAACGATAAATAATTACAACTCATGCACTGTATTTTGAATCTTGTCTAGAACGGAAAGAATCCTATCTTAAAAAGTACTTGGATCAACTTACTACATTTTTGTTGTCAATTGACGGGAATTGCCAGACACTACAAACTTAACTTTACCGTTAAGCGAGGCGCTACTTTCTCTGTATGAGTGAGAAGTTAGTATGAACTAATGTTGCTTTTAAATTTTGCCGTATTTGCAGATATATTTGTATGTTTGCGATAGTCTCGGTTTTTAGTAATGACGGTTAGGTACTAAATTGTAAGTAAATAACGGTTTTTCCTATGTTAATCATTACCAAGTTTATATGTACGGACAGCTGCAGAGAAAAGTAACCCCCCGCCCATACAATGTTTCATTACTAGGGGGTTACCTTTCTCTGCAGCTGGCTGTACAAACGTACATATTCACACGCCTGTATTCTCAAGAGGGGTAGGCAAAGCGCATGAATTCAAAAATCCAGTGCCACGTTTAGCAATTTTAGGGTAACTAGATGGTTAAACATGATATTGCAATTGCAGTGACAGGTTGCTAGCCCATCGCCCACAAATACACTAACCCTTTCCCAGAATCGATCTCTTACGACACCTACGGGAAGAAATGGGGAGGTGCTATTCTAATCCGAAACCATACGGGCATAAGATATATTATCATGACACTTATAAATTAAGATATATTATCCATGTGCTCTGCCTACCCCTCATGGGAATACAGGGGTGAGTATATGTATGTATGTATGTATAAATTAACGAACACTGGGACATGTGAAATTAAAGAAAAGTTAATAAATCGACATGTATTAAGAGTAAAAGGAAATAAAACACAATTTGACACAAATGGTTCATTGCTGTTAATGTTATCTAAAAATAGTGCCAGGGCATGTGTATTGTGTGTCAATAAAATATCTCAATTCTGAGTCTAAAGGGTTGCACTCAGATGCTGATTTTCATTGCGACCCCGGAAACTTAAAACCAATAGAAAATTAACATTAAGAACAGAACAAAACTAAGGTACCCTGAAATAATGTAAAATAAAATTAAAATACCTAGTATGCTAGTGAAAGCGATCGGTCAAAAGACTGTGTCAGGCCCGTGCACCCTCATTACAAAGACTAACAACGTGTTCAAGTTCAAGTGCAATTGTTACGTGAAAAGTTATAAAAGTTAAACATTGAAAGAAAGAAAGAAAGAAAGACATTTATTGATACAAAATTTGACACAGATTTTAGCCTAAATAGACAACTTAATAATTATGCATGCAATAGAAAAAAGTGCACATTTAGTGTCAAATAGAACCAAAAGGGCCGCACTCAGCATATTGCGGCAAGCCACAATGCTTTTCAGTGCGACCCTGAAAACTTAAAACTAAAAAAAAATCATTTAAAGACTTATCTAATTCGTAGGCAGTTGCTATAAACTAAACTGTATGACGTCACAAACGAACACAAAAAGAAATAACATTAAAAAAGGTAGCCCAAAACAATTTCACATAATAACAGTGAGTGGGGCTGGTCATTTAAAAGACCGTGTTAGGCCCTTGCACCCTCATTACCCCTCAAGCAAACCCAAGAATGTGTTCACTGTTCAATTATTAAGAAGATAAGTGAAAAGTTAAAAGTGACTGCGCAATCGAGTTTTAAATAGGTAAGATTTTATTTCGGTCTATCGTTGTTACCATATTTTGCAAATTAACGGTTGAATTTAAATAAAATGTCACGTAAAATCAAAGAACAATATACAGCCATCTCAGCTACACTGCTGCCCTCCAAAAAGATATTTCTTAAACTTATTCTAAGAAAATTACATAATATAATATAAGTGTCATTTAATAACTAGTAGAGCAAAACGAGAAATAAATTGAAAATAGGGCCCGCCGTTATTTATTAACGTTTGACAATAGATGGCGCTGATTTAAGAAAATGAAGAAAGCTGGCGGCGAAGGCTGGGATAAGGCAGGGTGTAGTAGGCGGGGTTGTAGTCTTCGCGTATCACTTCGTTGTCAATCCAGCCGCGGAGTTTCCCAACGTCGACGTACATGCCGGGCCAGTCTCCGCCGCATTCGATGCCCCCGGCCACTATGCCGTACTGCACGTAGCGGTCTGTTTCGTACTGTAGCGAAGATAAAACAGTATTAAATCTAGTGTTGGGGGAAAACCGTGACATTCTCGTCGCTCATCAACGTCGCTCTTGTTCCTAGAAAGTCACTGTGATAAATCATCGTGATTTTGTCACGCCTATCACTTACATGACGATATTATGTGTAAGTTCAATTTTTAGTCCAGTTTCTTCAATAACGTTCAATTCCCGACGGTGTATTGATTTGACGGTGTACAATAACATTAAATAAAAAGCAGCCAAAAATTGTATAAAAAATTAAACATCTACTCAAAAGGAGGAACATGATCGGTCACAAATATTTTAACCAGTGATTCAGAATACGCTTCTGAAAACCGCTGTAAAATATTTACTAAAAATTTTCATTATTAACTTTGTGGGACACATTTGTGTAATAGCTCGTAATTACAACTTCACAGTTCCGGTAGTTACTCTTGAAAAGGTTGCAGAATCGTCCTCAGACGCGCGTCTCAAGCGGTCGGTAACCGCGCTCGGACTGGTCCCAACCGTTCCGAGATATCGTGTCTGTGTGCGTTGCTCGAGCGCACTTTGGAGATTGTCTTCTGTACCTAACCGTGTTTTATGCCCTAGAGGTAGCGGGATACCCCGACGGGTCTTAAGCCGGGGATACACATGCCCGTAGCTTGCACCTGCACGTGCTCCTTGCAAGTGCCAGCTACAGTCATGTGTATTCACTAACTGGCATGCCTGTAACTGGAAGCTAGCTAGCTGCAAGTAGTTGGCACAACATTTGATTTCCTGGCATGTGTGAACTGCCGCGACATCTACGGGTATGCCAGTAGCTGACTCGTGGCCGTAGGCACATGTTTTGACGTGACAACGTCTTATCGATGGAGCCGAGTGCACGCACAAAAAAGATGACGTATACGGCGTTACTCCGGATAAGTTCGATTTTAGGCGTCCCATTTGCATTCCCATTAAACCAATTACGTTGCAGAAAGTTTATCAGAATTTCAACTCCAATTCTCAGCCTTCGATAGCTCAGTTGGTTTAGCGGTGGAATCTAGAGTCATAGTCATAGGTCACTGGTTCAAATCCGGTTCGAAAGAGTTCTTTTTGTATTTTATTTTTTAATGCATGCTATAAAATATGTTAATTATATTATAATATTGAATGAATATACTGTAGTAATTCATTCAAAATAAAATTAAATAAAATTAAAAAAAATCTTTTGAAAAATGGAAGCATTCCATCAGTATTTTCTTATGACTTACGGTAAGTCTTTAAGGTGTCGAATCGTATAGGGCATAAGGTAGGCTAGGCCTGGATTGTGTGAGTTCACGGGTTTGATGGCGGATTTGCTAGATGGCGTTGAAATTAATTTAAAATAATTGGCATGCGAGCTAAAATGTTTTTTTTTTTTAAGAAAAAGTATAAAAAGCTACCTCTAAATTGCGACGACACGTTTGAATATACTGTAGTAATTGATTAATTTTAATTAAGACGTTGTCACGTTCAACTATCGTCAGTAAACCGACTTTACAGACCCGTCCCGTTTTTTTTGTTTTGATTTCGAAGATCAAGTCAGTCGGTCAAGTTTTTCTTTCATGTACGAAATATTCTCACCAACTGTCCTGTGTATACGCGATAGTAATACTGGCATGCAAGGACACAGTATGCATGCCAGTGTTACTTGTAAATGTATCCGCAGTGTGCCAGTAACTTTCATACCGGCTACTTTCCCGATTTACTGCCATGTGTATCCCCGGCTTTACCTCCGCGGGGCAGACGAGCGGGGAGCCGCCGTCGCCCGTGCAGGTGTCGACGCCGCGCTCGCCGCCGGCGCACATGAAGCTGGAGTGCAGCATGAAGTGAGCACCGAGCCGCGTGCTCCGCAGCTGCTGCTCGCAGCGCGCGCGCTCCACCACCGGCAGCTCCTCCTGAAACCATCATCAGTAGGCTTAGCACGATACGCTTCAGTCGTCTCGCTCACTTTCTGACTTCTCTAGTTAGACAGTGACAAGAATGAAATGTGACATAGACAAAACAATGACGATTTCACGCCTCGCACCCACTTCTAGCTTAATTACTTGTGTCACACAGGGTTTTTTTTTTGAACTGACTGGCCTCAGATGGCCTTTACTAACTGCTTACCGGAGCGAGGCGAGCCGTCAGAGGGACGGCTCAGCAAGGGGGGTTTTTACTTAGCATGCCAAAGGGTGCTTCTATTGAGCCGGCCTCGGCTTTGGGCGCTAAGGGAGAGTTTATGCAAACAATGGGATTTTTATGCTACAGCCATTCGGAAGGATTACGTTAAGTCCTGATTGAGAAGAATCGCCAAGAAACTCAGTCTGGTTGAGGTCTGATGGGAGAGAACCTACCCGGAACATGACGGTAGCGGTCGAAATAGTGGGGTCGCCCACGTGTGGTGAACTGTGGGGTACGTCGAGCACGCCTCCTCCGGAGGGGGCGGTGTTGTGAGTCAGCTACGCTAGTGTCGCCCTGTGGTGTTACTGGGCAAAGAGCATCGACTTCCTGTCGTGCCAGATTGGCGATCGTGATGTCATCGTCGGGATCGGTGAGAACGTTACGCGGGCGCCTACGACTGGGATCGACATCGAGACGGGGAACGTAATCCACCGCGTCCCGTAGGAGTTGGTTGGGGTGATGGGGGGCCCTATCGAAATATTTGCGAGAGGAGACCTTCATGAACTGACCGACCGTAGGGTCTTAGCTAAGGATCTATTTATCAAGTTTCAACAGTATGGCTCTTATAGCTTTAGAGAAGACTGGCTGTGACATGACGAATCATTAAGGTTTCCGTTTTCGCCATTACCTACGGACTAAAAAGAGTCTCCAGCTTACTTTTTTGAGGATGGCTTGTGGGTGGCCGTCCTTCCCGAACACGTTCTTGCCCCAGCCGGAGGCGAGGCAGCGCGTGCCGGCGGCTGCGCGCGCGCCGGCGCTCGGCAGACACGCCACGCCCACGTTCGGCGCCGCGGCCACCGGGGACGACAGGAACAGCAGCGCGATGTCGTAGTGCAGAGTGCCTGCCGACGATGGACCAGTGGTCGTCATTAGCAGCGGATACATCCACATCCATTGGGGATGAGGACAGATACATTAAGTAGGGATACTTCAAGAGCACGGGCTCTTTAAGAGCCGCTCTTTCAATGCTTGACACAACTGCCAGCGGTTCACAACTACCCATATTTTCATTACATTCACTGTTCATCCGAATCGGAGAACTGTGAATAGTCCAACTGTGTTTGTTGGCTTTATGAACGAGCCTTTAGGGACGGATGTTATTTGTGTCGTGTGCTACGTTTGACGATAACAGTGAACGTGATGTTGAAAATGTGGGTAGTTGTGAACCGGTCAGGTCAAGAGTACCCGAAATCGACGAGCATGTATGAAAAGACTAATGAATGTGGATGAAGCAAAAGAGGTATGCCAGGATCGTAGCAAGTGGAACAAAGTGGTCTCTGCCTACCCCTGTGGGAAAGAGGCTGTCACCTGTGTCGTAGTGAGCAGGTTTGTTGGCTACGGAGGGGCGGTGCTAGAAATATATCGAGCTAATCTCGAAATAAAGACGTGATTGTATCAGCTTCCTATAAACAGTTCAATGGTATGACTTATTAATGGATGATTTCTCAAGCTCAAGACTTTTGACTAAGATTACAAGCGCATGCTCAGTGACTGACTGATATCTACCGTTATTGAAGTCTTTGTGTACGACGGTTTTTTTGACGTCTCTGTCCTGGTAGGGGTGCGGCTCTCTCCTGGTCTGGGTGTCCCACTCCCCGGCGCGGATGCTCAGGGCTCCCCCGGTCGCGACGTAGTGAGCAGCCGTCAGCACCACGCTGGGGTGGATGAGGGAGCCCCCGCCCACGTATACCTCCATTTTGAAGCCATGTGGGTCACTCACTTGCAGGGGCTCAAGCCTGGAAATTGTATTGTTCTTTACCATTGTGGTACAATCATTGTACTCCTTATACATACGAAAGTCCCCGAAACTGACGAGGTTATACGAGGCAATGTGAATGAAGTGACAAATTAGTGCTAAAGCCGCTCCGCCTAAGCATGGCCAGCGCTGCATAGCCGGTCTGAGCCGTTGACTGATGCAGTCGTATTCTACAGGGTTCAAGTACCTACCTACTCTCACCGCTGCATCCTTCCTACCACTACTGATTCCTGTCCTTCTGCCCGACCTAACCCGCTGTCTACCTTCCTACTGCCCGGCCTGAACCCTGCTGCCTGCGGACCAGACTGACGGCTCTACCGGCGGTCTGCGGCGTGCAAGGGGAGTGGCATAATATTTCTATTCTATCTATTCGTTATCTTCATAGCCCAAAACAAGAATCCACGACCTCTTCCTACTTTTATAATTCTACTGTAAATAATCTTTTATTCTATCTTTTATTGTTAGTGTTAGGTTTTTATATTTTTATTATACACTGTACAGACTAAGTTTTGTTTTATTTGTAATATAGTTGTAAATACTATCTTGTAACGGCTAAACCGTTACAGTACGATAGCAACATACAACATTTGGTAGGTGACCTGACCACATCTCCCCTTAAGTTAGTTTGTTACGGGACATACAGTAAATGTCATCTATCTGTAAACTAGATGAATGTTGTCAATTTATTTGTTGAAATAATAAAGAGAGTAATATAAAAAGTGGAAAGTCAGGTTCGTTCCTTTTTCTGATCAGACCTCAGCGTTGAGATAGCAGCACTCGTCACTAAAAGTCAGGGAATGAAGTTGTGCATCTTTTGACAGTAACCCATCATAGTTTCAGCTATTTTGGACCAGCAGTCATTATTTGACAGTCGTTTGAGTGAGTCAATGTGACCTCAAAGTGTGTTTCACCAAGACAATTGCCATGGCTGCAATGTACGGTTTGAATTGCTGTGGAACTGCTTGACCAACCACCCTTGATCTAGCCCCAAGCGGCTTTTTTCTGCTTCCTCAACTAAAAACTGCGCTCCAAGGACAAAGATTTTTCCCGATTGAGAAGGTAATCGCCTTCGTAAACAATCATTTCGCAAAGAAGAACGCCGTATGATATTTGGACAGATTTAAGAGATGGGAACATCGCTGTGAGAAGTGTATAGAGTAAAATGTATGTATAAGGTAAACATTCTTCTATCTATGTTAGGTCGAAAAGGTTTCGGACCACCGGTAGAAGATACGAACCTGAGGACTGCTACCATCCAGGGGAATTCGGCGTAGTTGGCTTCCCCTGCCATCGCTCCTTTGAGACGCAGGCCCACACCCTCGGGGTTGCGCCAGCCGCAGCCCTCGCGTGGCTGTGGACACCAGCGCCATCATGTGAGACGTGAAAGAAGCACCAGTGGCGTAAGCCAAAAGACTGGGAACCGATACGGTTCAGACGTGAATTTGGTATACTGGAACCGTTTTTTACTAATAATTTACTGGTCAATGCGTTTAAAGCCTAGTTCAGACTCAGATAGAATTTTTGTCGAGTTGTGAGTAATTTATTAACTAAACGGGTCTGAACAACGAAAATCTATTCGAGATATTTAGTAAAGTCGATCAAATTCGTTCTATTTATTTTTATCGGGCGAGTAGCGCCTCTACCCACGCGTCGCTTCAGACTGTCTCATCGGCAAAACAAGGCTGACCTTATTGTTTTAGTTTTAGTGGTTTTATTTTATCTATACTAGTCTATATACTAATAGTAATATTATAAAGCGGAAGAGTTTGTTTGTTTGTTTGAACGCGCTAATCTCAGGAACTACTGTTCGAATTGAAAAAATATTTTCGTGTTGGAAATACCATTTATCGAGGAAGGCTTAAGGCATTATGACATCACGCTGAGACTAATAGGAGCGAAATTTTTTTGGAAAATGTTGAGTAAACGGGGGGAAATGAGTCACTAAATTAGGCACAACAATTTTTATTATAAACCTACCTCGGCGGGGGGCGCCGGTGTGATGGGGTCGTCGGGCTTCCTCTTGTCCGCGAGAACGCAGCAAATTTCCAAGTAGTGAGCACACAGCCTGTCGTTCAATCTGGAACTCATTTCAAACTTATTATTAAGGGGAAAATCGGTTGAAATTAATATGCCATTGTTAATTTGTTACTTAAACTACGTACGACATAATATCTTGCGATGATATTATTATATGACGATATTTTAAAGTGTAATAAATACTACAACATATGTTTTGCGTTAAGCTAATAGAAATAAACATAAACACTTAGAAGGCATTTTATTTAGGATAACGTATTTCAATTTCACAGTTTCGGTAGTTACTCTTGAAAAGGTTACAGAATCGTTCACAAACGCGAGTCTCAAGTAGGAATGTAACGGGGGTGGTTTATCGGAACCGAAGCCAAAACCGGAGCTTTCTAAATATGTTTTAACGGAACCGAAACCGGAACCGAAACCGAAACTGAAATAATCGAAACTGGAGATGATAACATAATTTACCTGAAAGCATGAACTAAAACAATAACAAATTAACAAACGAATGAAAAAATAACTGTCGCAAAACGCGTGGGGTGATACCAGGGAGACAAGTCAAAACCTGTTTGTTTGTATTTGTACTAGGCACGTGCCCAGCACGGCGGCCGCTAAGTTTCGGTTCCGATATAACCTCCGGTTCAAAATCAATCGGAACCGAAGCCGAAGCCGGAGGTGTGAAATCAACCGAAAGTTTCGGTATATCGGAACCGAAGCCGAAACTCCGTAACATCCCTAGTCTCGAGCGGACGACAACCGCTCGCACTGGTCCCAACCGTTCCGAGATGTCGTGTCTGTGAGCTGTGCCTATAGCCTAATAAAGTAAGGTTAATTAAGGTAAAAACCTCGGAATTTCGAGATACCCAGCTGGAAGTTTTGTAAATATTTGCATATTGAGGCCCTAAAAGTTGTCTCAAAACCTACATATTCTAGGGTGTGAGCGACTATTAAATTTCAAGGTCAAAAGTCACAAAAATCTGTTTTTTGCGCTTCTTTTGTAAATATCTCATTTCCTATGGATTTTTGCTATTTGTGTTTCTTATCAATATTGTAGAATACAAAATTCTCTATAAGTTTTGTTTTTTATTTTTTTTATACGGTGAACCGATTTCGAGATAGAGGGCGGAGAGCGCGCGGTCATAACATCACTTTGGGTCGACCGGTCTCCGATCGAAAACGCGCTATTATATACTTGATGAACTATCGATAGATCAATGATTATAAATATTTGATTAATTAAATCAATGTGGCTTTGGGTTGGCTGCTGACTGTCTTCGTTTTTTGGCGTAAATTAGAAGATGTGTCCCTCTACCCTGGATTTTTGCAATTATAGTTGATTTTTTTCTATGTACCAGACCAGCTGGTTTTCGATTTTTGACGTAAAATGAGGTGACCCACTAAGTTCAATATTTTTTGTAAAGGAGGTATGTCGATTTCGACAGTAGTTTGGTTGGGCTCTAGTGCTTTCTAATCAGGGTCACCAGGTACTCCAGATCTTCAATTATCCCAGTTTTTATATTTTTCCGTTTATGTAGTCATTAATCCCTAATTCTGTACCAAATTTCAGCTTTGTGAGTTTATGGGAAGTAGGTACTAGTTCTATTTTGATGATCATGAGTGAGTGAGTGAGTGTCGAAAATGCGAAACTTTGCTTTCGTTTAACTTCGGTACTAAATGACCTGCTGATTTGAAATTTTGTATTTTAAGTATGTAATTATAGCTTACTAGATGACAAAAATTTCAGCGTTCTGGTCTTATCCAGAAGTGCTCAAATAGGTGCCTGAAAATGCGGCGAAATGGATCCAGTAAAGGATGGTACGGCAGTGCTAGCTTCGCGCTCGACTTGGTGGAGGCACGGCCGTGCCCCCGACCATCAACTTCTGCAGCATTTTGAAGTTTTACAATATCTGTGTCGTTTTGGCCATCGAAGTACCCAAGGCCTTAAGTGATGCTGTGACCGCGCGCTCTCCGACCTATATCTCGAAAACGGTTCACCGTATAAAAAAAATTAGACGCAAAATTTGTAGAGAATTTTGTATTCTACAATATTGATAAGAAACACAAATAGCAAAAATCCATAGGAAATGAGATATTTACAAAAGAAGCGCAAAAAACAGATTTTTGTGACTTTTGATCTTGAAATTTAATAGTCGCTCACACCCTAGAATATGTAGGTTTTGAGACAACTTTTAGGGCCTCAATATGCAAATATTTACAAAACTTCCAGCTGGGTATCTCGAATTCCGAGGTGATTTCCTAACCTTATTAGACTACTATGTGTGCGTTGCTCGAGCGCGCTTCGTATGGAGTTTGACTTCTGTACCGAACCGTGTTTTGTGCTGTTCCCTAGGGGCAGCGGGACAACGCTGCGCCTCCCGCCGTCCCGAGACATCGTGTTTGTAAGACCAGTGGCGTAGCTAGGTAACCAAGGGCCCTGGGGCAAATAAAAAAAATGGGGCCCTACACCTATGGTAAACCGATTATTGTGTAGCATGGGTGGCACCCCCCCCCCCACCCCCAGAATTCGATAGAAATGGTTCGGGGGCCCCCTGAGCTTGAGGGCCCCCGGGCACTGCCCCGCCTAGCCCCTTGGTAGCTACGCCCCTGTGTAAGACCTGTCCGTGTGAGTTGCCGAGCTCAGTTTGGGAGCGTCCATAAATTACGTGAGGTGTTTTTTTTTTCAATTTTCCTACCCTCTCTCCCACCCTGGTGAGATGTCAAGAGATTTTATTCAACCCCCTCCCCTACCCCCAATCTCACGTGAGATTTTTCAAAATGTGGGTTTCTTACGTAAACGCGTTGGATTGTTGTTGTAAAAATAAAAAAAAAGTGATTGACGTAACTTCAAAACATAGTTCATTAATTTTTCTTCGTTTGGATACACTCATGAAGATTAAAATATAAAGGGGCGTCCACACGTTGGTTTTTAAGACCCTTATTAAATTTGTTTCAAATAAGAAAAAAAATTGCGTGATATTTGCCATGACCCCCCCTCCCTCCAACATAAGATTAGAATTTGAATCGACCCCCTCCCCCCCTTAAACGCCTCAGGTAAGTTATGGACGCCCCCTTTGTATGGAGTTTGACTTCTGTACCGAACCGTGTTTTGTGCTGTTCCCCAGGGGCAGCGGGACAACGCTACGCCTCCCGCCGTCCCGAGACATCGTGTCTGTGAGACCTGTCCGTGTGAGTTGCCGAGCTCAGTTTGTATGGAGAATGACTTCGGTACACCTATCCGTGTTTTAGTATTGTGTTTAAAACTACGCGAAGGACTGACCGTATGTCGATGATGCTGCCGCCGTCCTGTATGATCGTCCCGTTTTTGTCGCACAGGTAGTACGGCACGCACTCTCCTTCTTCATTTTTGTCCGTGACGCAGGCCGCGTATTTTACTGGGCAATGAAAACAAAATACTTATTGATGGTGTAAAAATCTGAATCTGAACTTGGGCTGAAATGAAGCGGCTTCGGGCCTACGCTAGCTGACGCGGATGGCTGCTGTGACGAACCACGCTGTTCATGATTTGTTATATTAGAGGGTATCTTCACTGAGGGGAATTTACCACCGCCTATATGGACGAGCGTTGACGATGCTGATATCGTTTTTTTGGCATATAAGAGAGGGGTATCCCCTGTTTTGCCGATAAACTTTTCGCCGAACTTCGTTTCATTGAATACGTTTCATTCGAGTAACATTAAGTTCACGGATAGTAATTGTTTGACGTAAAATTTCATGAACATTATCATTACTAATCATTGCTTACAGAACAGAATATAATTTGATCAAAGTTTCAAAGTAGGTATCTTAGTTTAGAACCACGATTATTGCAGAAGATTTTAAATGCATTGCGTTCCGTTTTCAACATATTGCCAATAAACTTAATTAAAAAAAATAACATTCCTGTGTATTGTAATTAAAAATAAAACATTCATTACAATCAAACTATTCAATTGATCCGACAAGCAAAAATACAAGATTAAAAATTACTTATGAAATGAAAGTACATGAAACGCTGACTTTGAATGAAGATCGACAATTTCATGACGAACCACAGCAGATTGCTGGAGTGTTTCCTGCCTACGCAGTAAGATAAACGTACCAATGCTCGACGCCTCAACGCCCAGTAAATGACACCCGTCTGTCACATGGTCGTACTATGACACAAGGTTGCAAGTGTATTGGGTCAGTGTCGAGCACAGGGAGCACCTTGCTTCTTGAGCTATCTTTTACCAGTGGTGCCGCGGGTGTCCGGCTTGGGGGTCGTGAGGTGCCTGGGTGTAAGTACGAGATCCTCTTCGCCGCTTGCTGGGTCGGCCGTGCTGGTTGGGATCTGATGCGTCCGTGCTGCGGCCAGGAGCGCGAGGAGAGGGAGTATTCTGAACATCTGGAATGGTGTAAAAGGGCCAACGGTTATCATGTTCTTCGTTTTTACCCACGACAGAACGGAGCAGGTATATGCGTTTAGGGTGAGAGATGTTTGTGTGTGTGTTTGTGCGTTTGTGCAAAGTAATGTTTCCATCTATCCCACCTATCTTCTAAACTAATGATCCGATTTTGATGCGGTTTTCAATATCGGGTTTGTGTTTGATCAGTTCATGTTCTTAGATCGGTGTCATGGCTGTAACTCACTAGGGGGCGCCACAATAGTAGTGCAAACCAATGTTGCAATATAATCAAAACAATTTGTGACTAAATATATTAAGACTAAATAAATTAGCCTGTGTGGTGTCGGGTTTAAAATGTTTGTAGTGTTGGTTTTAATCTTGATATCATTTGTTATTGTTGTAAACATTATTTTAAGATTAATTGTAAAATTGCTACACCTTAGCTATACATACATAGTATACCTCACGGATTAGATAAAGAAGGTTGGAATGGCAATATGCGCAGGGCAGGCGCACCACAAGTATGATTAGAGAATCATACTTTAAAAACCACGCGATCATACTTGTTTAGTGGCATGTTGTTTGCATCGCAGTGCGGAACTGCGCTAAAATCCTTTGAAAATGCCGTATTGTACGATTGTTACGAGTAGGTTAAAGAGTCAGACGTCAAGTATCAAGCAAGGAGTAATTTATATTCACCGATAAGCATAAAACCTTCGTTTTATAGTATCTTTTTCGAAAAAACTATTTATAATTATGAAATTCTAAGTAGAAACAACAATTACGCCAAGAGACAGAATATACCTATACATTGCTGTTAAAGTACGCAAATATTTCGGGTGAAGATACATTTGACGCGCAATGGATAAAATTCGTTCAAGCAAAATAACCACGCTTCTTCAACTCGATCGCGGCCTATGCTCTTCGACCCCGGACTTGAGTTTGTAGTGAATCTTTAGCGGGTAGTTCTCTCGTGTGCGAACCAATTGCAGCTCTTTATTCTACGTGTATAAGTGTGCGTAATTTATGTATCTATTATTATTGTTGATGTAGTGGAGATGTTTGGTGGGAGACAGGTGGCGACGCTGGTTTTCAAACAAAAGTGTGACATTTCCTCATAAACGCGTAGAGGTATTAAATTGAAATTCATACCAAATACTCAGGTCTATAATACCTTTAAGCTGTAACAAAATCAAACGTCTATGTCAACGCAATCAAAAGAAACAGCAATTTAAGCTGCATATTTTGAAACTCGCAAGTACTCGCAAGGGAATCAAAACCTAAAGGGTACTTCCAGTCGACCTAGAATCTTGAAATTTGGCATGAAGCAACGTTTTATAGCACACATAAAGGAAAAATTCCGAAAACCTTAAATTTTTAGTTACATTACAAAATATATATTTTTTAATAAATATAAACTTATTACTCGATTGTCGTAATGAACGAACTTTGTAAACCTTGCAGGTTTGTACGGAACCCTCGGTGCGCGAGTCCGACTCGCACTTGGCCGGTTTTATTTACAAATAATCAAAATCAATTACATAAAAATCAACGGTTGTCCCTGTTGACTACAGATATAAGCTACGTATAAAAAAAAAACAACCCTTTAAACTAACTAATTACTTGATTTAAACCCCTGGACATCGAAAATCAGGCCCCCCAGGAATCACCCATTAGCTATCATTTGTAAAAAAAAATCAATGAAAAAAATACTGGGTACTGCGTGACCCATAAACAGCGTTTAACTTACCTTGTCAATGGACATCGTCGCTTAGAACCGTTGCTTTTATGTTGTTCCTTTTTTAAATGGCTGCCACTCGCGGCGGCCGACACGGGTTTACGGCGCAGGCGCCGCTCGGAGCATCCTAAATACCCCGAACCCCCACCCTGCATCCCGCAGGCTTTCTGTACATTGCGCCGTTGGTGCCAAAACTCGCCATGCGATTAGTAACATTTTTACAAGCTTTTATTTATGTACGTAAAATCACGCCTATGTTCCCAAATGAGGTAGGCAGAGCACACGAAACGTGAAATAGACGGAACCAAAACTAAGACTATTTCACGCTTCGCTGCCACTTCTAGCATCATTTTGGGTTTGAAGATGTAAGAGGTAGTATAATAGTGACTGGTTGCTAGCCTGTCGCCTAAAGAACACCTAAAACCGTTTCCTTAGTCGCTTCCTATGATATCCACGGAAGAAATGGAGAGGTGCTATTCTAGACCCGACACCACACGGGATAAGCTTTTATATATAACTACACTTTTGTACGTTTGTATGTTTACAAATCTTGCAAGGAAGATTTGAAGCCCTTTCAACAGACCGATTGAGCTGAAACTTGGTATACCTACGTAACTTGGATGACAATACAATATTCCGATAGTGAACTTCTGGTAGCCCAGCCGGGAGAGTCTCCGATAGAGGGAACTCTTCAACGGTTGGTCTGATTGACTTGAAATCTGGTGCACGTAATCTAGGGCAGATGACAATGAAGTACAGTTGGCAAAAAGTACAGTCGGCAAAAAAGCTTGTATTGAAAATAAATTTTGGTTGCTAAGTTTATTGAGCGTTACGTAACAACACCCGTAACTATTTTTATCTAAAAGTCAAAACTTTATATTTTGCTAAATATTACATGTATCTTAAAAGATACACTGCTAGGAATATGGACATTGTTAAATACATACATACATACAATCACGCCTATTATCCCAAATGGGGTAGGCAGAGCACACGAAACGTGAAGTAGACATAACCATGATTATGACTATTTCACGCTTCGCAGCCACTTCTAGCATCATTTTGGTTTTGAAAACTGATGTAAGAGGTAATATAATAGTGACAGGTTGCTAGCCTGTCGCCTAAAGAATACCTAAACCCATTTCCTTAGTCGCTTCTTACGACATCCACGGAAGAAATGGAGAGGTGCTATTCTAGGCCCGACACCACACGGGCTAAAACGGGTTAAATACACTTTTGTGTAAAGTATCTTTAAAGTTACATTGCCACAATGTGGAAACGAAATACGAATAATGAAATTACATACATACATACATATTCTCACGCCTGTATTCCCAAGAGGAGTAGGCAGAGCATATGAATTTAAACACGTTTAGCAATTTCAGGGTAACCAGATGGTTAAACGTGATAGGTATTGCAGTGACAGGTTGCTAGCCCATCGCCCGCAATACCTACACTAACCCTTTCCCAGAGTCGACTCTTACGACACCCACGGGAAGAAATGGGGAGGTGCTATTCTAACCCGGCACTACACAGGTAATTATGTAACTAACTAATTTGGTTTGTTAGTATTAGTTTTATTATTTTTGGTTTTTATAATTTAATTTTTTTTTTGTTTAACTTGTATTTGACGATTGTACTTGGTATTGACATAAATTATAGTGATTTGTAAATATTTATTAATTATGAAAATTGTGACATTTAATATGAATTATTTAGTAAGTACTACTTAATGTGATAAAATTAAATATTTTAATAAATAATATTAAATTAACTGCAGAGACCTGTAAAAGTATCATATTATTATATCACAGTTAAGTGTTACATTATAATAAAACCCATTTGTTTTACTTAACTAACTAATTATTTAATAACTATAATTATTTAAGTAACAATGTACCTACAAAATACCTAATCAGGCATTTAACACCTACTTTGTTTGAAGTAATACAAAAAAATTGAGTTTCGGAGTTTTCGGCTCAATTTTAACATAATTACTTTTGGGGCAGTGTAGGGTAGTTAGCTCTTTCTCACACAAATTACACCTGCCTTTTGCGTTAAAATGGGTAATTGTTCAAGAAAATTGATCACGCCTCACATCAGCGGTTACAAACAACCGCAGTTCCTGTTTTTTGTAGGAGTCCTGCCCTGCCAGCTACGGATGCCAAAAATTGTCGGTCATTGCATCATACATACATATATATTCTCACGCCTGTATTCCCATGAGGGGTAGGCAGAGCACGTGAATTCAAAAAGTCCAGTGCCACGCCCAGCTAATTCAGGGTTACCAGATGGTTAAACGTGATATTTCAATGACAGGTTGCTAGCTCATCGCCCACAATACACTAACCCTTTCCCAGAGTCGACTCTTGCATTGCATCATGCTGTAACGAAATCGTTTTATGGATAACTTTTGTTCATCGTCATCCGCACTATTGCCTTCGGTACAAAATCCATCTGTTAATAAAACTCATGTCCAGTGTCTGAGACATAACGGCAAGTACCTACCAGCGATGGCCTTTGAGTTCAGTTCGGTTCAGAGCGATCAACATGTCTGTGAGATCGACACCACAGTACCTACATTTAAAATTTATCTGATTCTTCCGTATGGTCATAGGTTGTTGTTGTAATCTATTAGGAAGGCCTTATTCCCGATCACGTGAATGGAACCTTTGGTGATGGTATTCATGTGGAGGTACTAGGAGATTCTACTAAAGGTGAAGGTAGGGGCAGTTCAGAAGTAAGACTGATTGTGGAATGTTGCTGCAGCGTTGACCCTAGAACATTTTCTATAGGAATTAGTGGTGATGGTATTGGTGCAACTTGTGACAGCGGTGATGCCGGTACTGGAGAAATAATATTAAGCAGACTTTTAATGATCCAGTTGAAGTTAATGGCGGTGGCAGTGGGGCGCCTGGACTATGCGGCGACGGCAGTGTTGCAAGGGAAACAATTTCTTGAAACTGGGGGAAGTCACCATCTGATAATATGTTCAAATTCTTATATGAAGATGGCACAGAAAGTACTAAGGAACTGTCTTCATTATTGTCCTCGGCCACATCTAATTGAAACAAAAGACATGGAATTCCTGGTTCTGAATCTGAATCATTTGATTTTATACTTTGCTTTGGTATCAAACTTAATTATCAAAGCAAGTATTTTTTGGACCTGTAGAACGTTGGTCGTGCACCTCCCAATAGAAAAAAAACACATACACATACGTTTAACATGCAAAGCAGCGTGTAAACTGTAAAACATATGTAGTTGTAAACAAGACCATAAACCTGGCAATGTATACCGTAATACGAGAAAATCAAAAATTACCATAAAGCAGGCAATGTGCATTTGAAGATGCATACAGTTTTACGGTTTGTTAGTCAAACCAAATATTAGTTATTCTCGTTATAATCTATTTAGATGTCTCAAATATATTCTTGAGTTAGTAGAAACACACACGTTTCGTTATTTTTTCATACGAAAAATAAAAAAAAATCAACTTTTTTACCATCATGCTCGGGATCATACCGAAACCGTTGATTATTTATTTTCTAACGTCTTGACAGTGCAACCAAACTGACGTAAATTGCAGTTCACACGTTAGGAAATACGTACTCAACATAAAACCGCTTCACCGCTTGTGTGTGCCCTACGAAGCTTGAACTCGCTTCTCGCATCAGCACCTGCCTGCGATGTGTTTGCCAGCAGCTGGACGACTGTATGCTGTGAGTGCATGAAGTTCTGTGAGGAGAAGGATGACCGGCCGTCCTCACTTAATTACTTGTACTCGTAAACCTCCATTTTTTTTTTTTTTTNTTTTATTTTATTTCTTATTGTTATGTTATTATTTTAATTTTGATTTTTATTGTTATGGTTTTTTTTACATTTGTCGCACTGTTTTTTCTTTGTATTATCTGTCATCTGTATGTTGTGTTATTTAATTACAATAATATATTATTGTGTTTACTTTTGTATGCGTTCCACAGTGCTTTAGTTTCTACTGTTATGCTGTGTAATTGCTTAAGATAAGAAATAAAATAATAAATAAATAATAAAATTATACACAGGTTCAATTTTAACTTAAAATCTTTTACGCAAATATTTTTTGAAATTGACTGTATCTTACTAGATACGTTATCAAGAAAAGGGTTAAAGTTTGACTAATACTGATAACGAAAACAAAATAAAAATGATCTAGAATACTCTATGGGGATTCCCCGTGAACATAAATAAACAGAGAAGCCAACTTTGAAAACAAAATAAAAGTGACATATACAATCGACAGATTCCCCATAATATTTAAACGTAAAGGGTTGCCAACTTGGGAAAATATAAATGCCTAAATTTTATTAAAATAAAACAATATTACGTTATAGTGAAAATTAACGGATTACTCACGTTGATTATACCGAGATTAGCTCGACATGTTTCGGATAAATCCGTGATCCATCATCTGGAGCTACGCGCCACGGCAGCCAACATGTCGAGCTAATCTCGGTATAATCAACGTGAGTAATCCGTTAATTTTCACTATGAGTGAGTCTCACGGTAGTTTTATGTGTAAAATATTACGTTACACAAACAATATTATGTCAAACTTACTGATAGGGTGCGTAATAGCGTGATTAGAGGGAAGTGTGGTCTGAAAGAGAGTATTATAACAAGGATAGAGAAAGTTATGCTGCGTTGGTTTGGGCACGTGGAGAGAATGGATGAATCAAGGATAATTATATAAGCAAATTTACAAGGGTATTGTGCTAGGGCAAGTCGGCCGATCTCGGTAATGAATTGCGAACAAATTAAATACATACACACATACATATACTCACGCCTGTATTCCCATGAGGGGTAGGCAGAGCACATGGATTCAAAAATCCAGTGCCACGTCTAGCAA
>BHDV01006221.1:17906-33761 GCA_005406045.1 Adoxophyes honmai | reverse complement strand
ACCCTGAATTCAACGCGAGCGAAGCCGCGGGTAAAAGCTAGTACAGTATAAATTAATAAAAAAGTACCTACTAGCAAGACAGACGACAGCCACATAGTAACACTACCGACACAACACAAGCGTGCGTAACTAAAATACACATACACACATTCATTACGCCTGTTTTCCTAAATTCCAAACGCCACGAAGACAAATAAATTCATGACTATTTCACGTTTAGTAGCCACTTCCTGTATAATTTTTAGGTTTCATGTTCAGAGATCCTATAGTGGCAGGTTGCTAGTCTGTCGCTTAATCTTAACCTATGTCCTTAGTAGCCTCGTTCGACATCCACGGTATATTTCATTACTTTCAAGCACGTTTATTTAATCATCAACACTGGCAACCTCTGATTCCTGAAAATACCTAATATTGAGCAACTTGCTGTTATTAAACGAAACAGCGAAATACACCACCTCTTCAATCTCTTGATTTGTTTGTGCATAAATATAAATATGTCTGGCTCTCCAAGGATTCTGGCGGTCATTGTTCCCCTTTGTTTCCTGGTGTGTATTATTCCGAGGCCCGCGTCTGAACAGAGGGCTATTATTTCATCCCCAATTGCTGAAACATCTCCTGACAGTTTTAATACTCCACTGATTTGCATCCCATTTAATATTTACGGCCTGGCAATGCACTGCAGTCATTTTTTTAAATAGCACTGTTGAATTGTTCAGTGTGGCGGTAAGCTAAAAATTGTTGCATGATTTATGTAGAACCAATTTAGGTTTAATTTCGGATAGTGCATGGTACAGAATTATACTCTTCGTGGAGAGTAAGTACCCACTTTAATTCTCTATTAATCTTAGGAAACAACTTCGGATATTATTATCGCACAACACATAATTCGTTAGAAAATCAATAAAATATGTGTTATACATACAATCACGCCTATGTTCCCAAAAAAAGGTAGGATGTGCACACGAAGCGTGATGTAGATAAAACCATGTCTATTTCACGTTGCGTACCTAAATGCCAACATGGTGGTCGAAAATTATACGAGTTCTTGCATCTTTTACAGTTAAATTATAGTTTTATTAATAGTTTCATAATCATTCGCTATGCCACACTTTAGCGGCCGTGCGACTTAATAAAAGACTTAATTTTATAAATTACGCGAGACTAGAAAATTGTCCTTGGCTAATAGAAAGTGTATGTATGAATTTTTTTAATGTAATTTTGATAAATCAGCAAACGCAAATCCACGGATTACTTAAAACATCTTTAGGTGTAAGGTCCCTTCTAAAGGTTTTAAATTAGCACTAGGCGAGTCTCGCGATTACGGAAACGAACAACCAAGCCCGTTGAAATCCGTTTCTTAACTTATAATTTTGGCGAAACATACTAAGCTGGTACTTTGGCTGTAGTTGAATTCTCCAAAATTCACGCACAACAAAGGATAAACATTCTTAAACGTGTACAACGGTTCTTGTTAATCGTAATTCCAAAAAGTTCCGAGTTATGAGCTCCCTGATCGGCATTCGCGCAGCTTTTATTAAAAAGTGGAGAAAGGCTTTGAAAAGGTACGCGGGAAACGCCTTGTGACGCACCGCTCTTTGACTGAGTCGAATATGGCCGCGGTACGAACACTACAGATCGCGTTTCCCGCCATTTTATCTGCCAGCCGTTATAAAAGTGTACTAAAATTTACTATAATTTTATGATTAAATGATTACGAGGGGCTGTGGTTTACGAGCCGCTGTCCACCCGGGCACGGAGGACGTACAAATTTTATGATAAAGAGGAAATAATAACGCTAATAAATATTTCGTGGTCGTCATTTAAAACTTTAACTAACTATTATTACAATATTAACCTAATTAAATTATACTGCGTAAGGATGCTTTTTAAGATTTTCAATTTAATTTTTAAACCGCTCTAAAATTAATTTACCATTGTAAGAGTAAACATTTGGATAGTAAAAGGTAAAATAAATAACTCAACGGGTACGTAAAATTCCACGTTAACGTTTGTCTTGCGTGAGCGTGCTGACACGTCCCTTCTGGACTGCGAACATTCTTTCCGTACCTCGCATGCTTCAATTTTACTACTTAATTTACCCTTTAAAAGGCCACGATAATAATCTTTTCTTTGCAGTCGAGACACGGGAATAACGTGATTTTTTTTCTATTAGCTAACGGAACTGCATTAACAAATTTAAGAATAATATTTTTATCAACTGGTATTCATCACAGATTAATGTGTCAACCGCTTGAAGCTCGTACTCGGTTAATAGGAAAAATAGCAACTCTTTCAGAATTACAAGAAAAATAAAGTACCTTTGATCGTACAAAAAGGTAAGGACTTTCTCATTTCGTAAGGGGTTTGTCCATTTTCATAATAGATAAGAGGAAAATAAAGAAAATTATAGAAGCCCCTCCACATTTCTCGTGATCCTGTGAGATTAATATTATGTATACATATAACATTTATATAGTGCCATACATAGTAGACATAACGCTTGTACAAAAGGTTTCTTAGAAGCCTTTTAACTCAATAAATTAGGAACAGAACTTAGTCAGTCGAGGAATCGAGGAATTATTCCATGGACTCAAAAGCGGCTATGCTAAATTTAATTGCGTGATTATTAAATCGGAAATACACTTATTCTTGAATAAAAAGGGGGGTCCATTGCAGCTTATTTCATGTACCTAGTTAGTTTTAAAGAAAACGACAAATTTATTGTTACGATAAGACAGTTTTGAATTCGCAATCACAAGTTTTACGGCCATTACATTACTGCGTATCTTTATGGTTTGACATACATTTTTATGAAGTAAATGTTTCGCCGTTTAGTGTCGGGTTTAGGATAACACTTCTCCATTTCTTCCGTGGACGACTTAAGAGGCGAGTAAGTATGTAGGTTAAGGAATATTTTTTGCTAGCAACCTGCCTGTATAGCCCATCTCTAAACTCTTAACACTTGTTTTTCTAAACCTATCTTTTGAAAAATTAGAAATCAGTCGATTTATCTCTTGCACTGCCGTATTTAGTATTGTGTTCAATGTCTTGCTTATAATTAATTATTTATCAAAGGCGTCAAAGGCCGGGGCAACAGTGATGTAAGTCCTTCGGCCGTTAAGCCAGCTATGTGTGGATTAGAGGGGACACAAGTACCGGCCACTTCGCAGGGCTTTCGTGAATGAAGTACAATAATGGGTCGACTTCAAACGGCTGAAACCGTTATTTTGCAAAGGATTGTGATGTCAGCGTTTATAAATAAATAACTTTTCTTTTGTGTGGCACGTGATTGTCCTACGCTTCGGAGGAACAATAATTAGTAGACTGAAATACATCAGGAAGGATGCCAGATATTCTCTTTTTCCCGTGGTGTTGGGTTTAGAATAATTTTATCCGTCGATGTCGTAGAAGGCGACCTAAGAATAGGGTTTAAGTATGCTTTAGTTAGACAGTCGTCTAGCAACCTGTATCTATTCCGTATATAGTCTCTTTAAATGTCTATATCTAAAGTTATGTTACAATGACTATGAAACTTCAAATTAAAATGTGAAATATTTTTACTTCGTAACTCTTGGTGTGCTATAAATTTTCTTTTTTAGGAATACAGATGTGATGTTGCAGCACGACCCATTAATTCAATAAACACCAACTATTTATTTTAAAAGTCGAATGTACATTTTCACCAATGAAAAATCAAGCCTTAAAATACAGCCAAATTAATTAAAACCGAAAGTGTGCCCCGGGGACACCGAGAGGGATGACGTGCCCACCGTTGTTTACCGGCCCAGCACTCTCAAATAAGTATGCTCATACCTACCCCATTATAATTACAAGGACGAAATTTCTAAAGGTCACACGTAAATCCAGATATCGGCCCACCCTGTACCCAGATTATAAACATTTGACAAAGTAAAAATTATCACTGTAATAAAAACACGCGTTAGGTACGCTTTTAATTTAATAATCCCACTCGCGAGCCTGGCCTTGAATAACGAAACCAAAATAAAGCGTAAACGCTGATGAAAATTTCATAACGAGCTAGTACGGAGGGCTCATGAGGGCTCGCCCTTAAAATTTCCTTCCTGAACGACAATATAACCGCGTATTATTAATTAACATTACACTACCACTCGACGCCCGAGTGAAACGTAAAGGCAGTGAGGGTGCTGATAACATATCCTACTATTATATAATAAAACTATACGGAGGGACAGGCCACATTTCTGCGGTGGATGAAGTTGAATTCGAGCGTTACGAGTCCGGGGGAGTCGTTACCTTCCTCTATTACAGGCAAATCACGCTGTTGAGTGTTTTTGGTCCGTCCCCCGTTAAAATTAATATTTTATTGGATATATCTGCTTTATAACTATGCCGGGTAGGTTAATAGACACGGGTCAGCTAAGAGACTGTTTGTGTTTAGTAATTGGGTTGTAGCATGGACATCGATTGGTTATAAATTTCGAATGGATTTACAACCACCTAAGACTACGTACGAGGAACATTAGTAATATCTTTCGAAAGTGAAAATAAATAAACGTGTTTTTCCGAATTGCCTACATGTCATTCTGTCGCTCTTTTTTCACCGCCTTAAATACGAAATGTTTACGAAGCAACAATCAAACATAAAATGGTTTTCACAACAAAACGCGGAAGATAGCTGTCACCAAATTTGATTTTGTGCTTACCCGAAATGCAAATTCGGGAGTGGGTGAACACGAAATGGAATATTAAACAAGACTTTGGAGTGAGCATGACTCGGTATGTACACCCAGAATTGAATTATGTTTTATTATTGAATAAGCGTGAGAGTCACAGCCGTTCTCAGAGTAATAAAAATTGCAAGCTGCAAGAGCCAAGGATGCAAGATTTCTTGAAAATTATTAGAAAGGCTTCTGTTCAGAAATTTAAGAGTCTTCTAATCTGCTTACTAAGGTTCAAACTAATTATGTCAAGATGCTAAAATAAGTGTGTTTTGGTTTTACTGATATTAAATTTGAAACGGGTCAAATATTTAAGGATAGGTCGAATTCTTGTAATAAATACCGATGGTAATTCATTTGATTCATCAGCTTAGTATTAATTCAGGTGCGTATGTGTGACATATTTCGGCAATAAAACGCTTTTTTACATCACACCAAATTTTCTTGTTACTTAAAAGTAATTCGTAAACGAATCGTCATTTGTTTTTAATTTTCACACAGTTTCTGTAGACGCACATTTCTCCGTAGGTAAGCTCGTTAAATATTGAAAGTAATTTTGTTCGGGTAGGTCCACTACATTACAAGTTGCTGTAATCCTTGCATAAAAACGGTAAAGCTTCCAGGTAAATTTGATAAGGGTCCGTTTGAGCGTACCTATATTCCGGATCAGATTAGCCGAAAGGTTAGTTTACAGGGCTCAGGAGTTCGTGCCAGCATCGTTTTCTTATTCCACCGGGCAATCTTGAAAAATAAAAAAGGATATTGATATGTAACAAAGGTCGATATGAAAACAGGCCAGTAAAAACAAATAATATTTTCCGGGAAAATGTAAAGAAAATGTTTGTGTTATCTATTGGCAATAATGCGACCATCTTCTTTTTTTAACACGACTGATATTCGTTACTATTGATCTCACATAATTAAACGCTATGAATATACCTACTAGTCTAACTAAAGATGACAAAAAAAGACAAATAAGTAGTCTATCGCCCGCGCGTGTAAGCTTCCGCGTTTTGTCAGTTAAGCCTACTGATACATCGATTACATACGTCTGTGAAAAACTGCTCTAACACTGTGCAATCTGGCTAACGAAACTCAAATCAATTTTTATTTCTGCAAGTAATTTGAACATTCTCCGGAATCCAAACGTAAAACTGGAAATCGCTGCTACAATAACACTTACTAATGTTTGTTATAATTATAACTAAAGCCCGTCACACATTAGGCAGATACCGTAAGATATCTGTTACAGAACATAAATATATCTGTCAATATCACTCCCTATACAATTCAATGAGCTAACACACACTGCGCAGATTTACTATCAGGTATCTTTTGACACTGACATATGGAAAAATGGCATTTATACGCAGATAAAATATTATCGTATATGCGTAGTCCGTGACGATTTTTATAACGTTCTCAATACAAACGGTATCACCAGTTGCGGCGACACCTTGGGTTTACTCAAAAACGTGTAAGGATCTGACCGTTAGATATCCAAGTATAAAACGGCAGTAGGTAATACAGCGATGACAGCTCTGATTTAGTTGTAAATATCGTCGGTATAGCACTCCGGGCCCTCAGCGCGACTTATCGGCATCACAGACCAGTGAAGCCCCCGTCAAGCACATTTCGAATGCGATTACTAGATGTCCGCCTCTTGGGCTTATACCCGCTTTCGTTATTTTATTATGTCAATGAAACGCGAATAGCTCGACTGTTAAAGGATAATGTCGTAGTAGTTTTGCTGATAGATTTCTCTTTTTATGACCGTTTTCACTTGATTTATTTTAAAGTGCAATAACTTTATCCGCCTTTGGCAAAGGTAATTTCAGAGTGTTCATTAACGAAGTCTATTCAAGCTTGAATAGTTTTATTTTAGAAGATTGTGATGTATTTTATTTATGTATTTTTTTATATTTTTACACTTGCGATTCCGATATCACATTGGCGACGTGGACTAATTAATTAAACAACTCGTTACTGGTACCCCAAGAATCACCTTAATTAACTTTACATTACTTAACACCTTAAACGAGCACGCCAAATTACGTTACACAATATAACGCGTCCGCAACAGTTACATTACGCCGCGACAGCGTCAAAAGCTGTGCCGTTTACATCTGAGCGGGATTAAGCGGAATCCCTATCAATTTGCGCACACGATCTTCTTAGCTCACAATAAAACCCTTTTATATGGAGATAATCCAGTTTGTAGCTCACTAATTCGCGGAGACGTAACGTACGACCCGTATCTCGGCTCTGACGTAAACATTTCGCTGTAAACCTGAATTTGCCAACCCAATTATAAATTTTACACTCGCTGTGAGATGCGGCATAAAAATATGAAATGTTTTGGCAATGTTGTGCTTATTTTTAATTAGAGGATGAGCTTCTGCGGTTGGCGTCGATCTCGATGAAGTTGTCTGCGAGCACGTGCGTGTTTTAAACTCTTCAGTAGCTGAAGTCAATATTTCCTTTAAATACTTAATTTTAAGATAATATAAAAGACACGTCAGCCCTGTAATTCCAAATGGAGTAACCAGGGTAAACGAAACGATACATAGGCAAAATCATGACTATTTCACGCCACTTTAACACCAATTTTAGGTTTAGAAATAGATGAAAGATGCGGAATAGTGACAGGTTGCTAACATGTCGCCTTAAGTATACCTCAACTTAGTCACCTCATTTGACATCCATGAAAAAATTGGGTAGGTTAGTCTAAACTCGACAACACACCCGGGGCCACCATAAATAAATAGGTAAATCAGCTAGCAATAAAGCAAATCGTCGCAGTTCATGCAAACCAACTTTTCAGGAGAAAGGAGATTTCCTCATTAACCATAAATGGAAAGTTAGTATTTTTTTTGGGCTATTGTTTTGTGATTTTTTACGCAATAGTTTTAAAAATATATTAGTGAAAACTGAATTTTATACGCAAAGAAAATCAGTAATTTGGTATAAAGCGATAAATATTTAAAGCCCTGAAATAACCGCTAAGTTAGACAGGTTGCAGCTCATGTAGGAACTAAAATATCGCTATGTAACGAAAAACACATGTCGGACGCGAACGACACTATCGAATCAGTTCAATTAATTCGCTATGTGTGTGCTCCAAAAGACACAAATCGGACCAAATTTTCGCGTGATATGAATATCAAACGGTCCTGCTATGTGATTAGTGAGATTTAGTTATTTTAAAGGGAACATTTCATTTGATATACGAATTTCATATGGTCATTTTTATCACATGAAGAAATAATAAAGATAGCCCCATGCCATTTTTAGAGTATACGTACGTATATGGACAAAAGGTTTAAAATGGCATAGAAAACCAAAAATCGAAAAAAACACATAGCGACTTTTGCAGGTACAGTGACGAAATTTTAAGTAAGCATCAGTCAGTATAGTATGAAATTAACCAGAATAGGTAATTATGAATTAAATGCATGAAACAATATTTAAATATTCTAATACCCCGGGTTTTGGTATCATAAAAGTCTACTCGTACGAAAAGATCTTGAACATTTTACCGAATCGAAACTTTTGTGAACGCAGGATCATGTTGGCCAACATTCCAGATCAATTATAATTTACCCAATTATACTGAACGTGTAACTTAAGCAGCTCAAGGATACAGCCAAATGGAGGCAGCGCGTACTCTACAAAATATTTTTGAAGTCAGTATGTTTGTACGTAACGCGTAATTGGTGTTTGCATTACGCAGGCGACACGTCGGCTGGAATTACATCAACTAATTTGAGGCTCGAATTAATGTTGATTTTGATCAGTGCTGTAGGCATGACTTGAGTCCTGGTATGCCCATGAATTTACATTTGCACTAGGGATGTTTCGGAGCTCCGATTTCGATACCTCGGAACTTCCGATTGATAAGACTCTTCCGATTCGGACTTCGGTTTCGACGCTTTTAAGTCAAGAGGTTTTGACCGGAGATGGCGATTTTTTACCAAGCATTTGTTAAATAAATACAATAGGCAGGTATGTTAGTTTTCCAATCTCTTAATTTTGAGTCTTATCTTTGTGTAAGATTTAAGGGTAAAATCTAATTGGTGATACAAAATGTGTCTTTCTTACTCAGTTAATGCTGCACAGCATAATGCATTAGTTCAAATTGTTAAATTAGCTAGATAAAAGTAACTATTTTCATACTAAGGTGAGACGTAATCACGACCTCAATGTAAGTATGAACACCTCAAATTTAACAAGACTAATAAAAACAATTGAAGTAGTGCATTCCATTGTCCAGCATAAGCTGAGTAAGAAACATTTAGTAAGATTAGTTTTACCCCCAACATACCTATTTGGATGGCTCGGTTGATTCTGTTTCCGATTCCGGTTTCAACCGGTCTACGAATACGATAATTAAGATTTGAAAACCCCAAGTGTGATTTAGGTTCCGACATAACCACCTTTGTTACATCCCTAATTAGTACCTACACCTACCTAGCATGTAACATTGTACAACCCTTCGAGTGGCAAGACGCCGATTCCCTGCGAGCGCCAAATTGACCACATTTTTTGACAGGATATGGTTTCTTGCCAATCGAAGTGAAAAGTATCTATCACATTTTTGTTATTGTTAAAAGTGTTTTGCAATCTGGCACTATATGTATAATACCCGTCAACTCAAGATCTAAAAAAAAAATGTAGATGTGGCCACGAAACGTTATATAGTCAAGATTTTGTCTATGTAGCGTTTTGTGTGCTCCACTTACCCCATTCGGAAATATAGGCGTAATGTATGTACGCACCTGCATTTAAATATCTAATGTATTATAAACAATTATTATCTCTTCCGCATAAATTTGAAACGTTGGTTTAGATTAGACCACAGTAACTGATATCGCCTCCATTATTTGCTGGTCAATACTAACCTAATTTAGATATTAGGTAATGTATTCCAATCGAATGTCGTACACATACATATTCCGCATTATAGTGGCCTAACTTGTAGAGAACCGTGATATATTTTACGAGCTATTACTGACTGGAATTGAGCTTCGTCATTCGGCCAATACTACCTTTGGTTGAGAAAATAATAAAACATGTTCTGTTTCTTTGTAGGTACCTGTACATTAGGATGTAATTAAAGACTACAATAGACAACAATGAAAATCACAAATGATAATAGATATAGGTATAGGTAGTTAATGATGTAATCTTGTTACTTAGGAACTACAGATTGTGATCATTTTAACTACTTAATTAATTGTAGTAAATGTTTGAATATTAATTTAATGGAAGTCGTACACTGTATGTATGTGGACAATTGGACGTGTATGTATGTATTGTATGTATGAGACTATACATACATACAATCACGCCTGTATTCCTAAATGGGGTAGACAGAGCACACAAAACGCTACATAGACAAAACGATGACTATTTCACGTTTTGTAGCCACTGTATGAGACTATGTCATATCGTAATTGCCTCATTAACGGCTAAACCGATTTTGACAAATGACACGTCTTTAGATTAGTCTTGATGGCGCTAGTGACGCTTTACGATTAAACCAATCGACTTTTGATCCACTGCAGAACGCTGTCACAGTAAACGTAATTAAATTCTTTGTAGAGTAATTCAATGACGCTATAACGTTAACTGTGAAATCCGAACGAAGGATTTTTGGCGTCAAATTTATATTTTTTTTTTATTCACACATCAACGTATATGTATAGCTCACTGCTGGAAACAGGCCCGCAAGCAGTGAAACATAATTAAAATTAAAGATTTACGCATCGCATCATCCGAATTGCTATTTCATCAAAGCCATAGTAACACTCCCAAACCGTACCATGTTTCACATTTTTCAGCCACAAATAAAATCAGAATGAAAACAACCACAGATTTATCCGGCTCACTTTCAAAGAGAGATTGCCAATTTAACGGCCAACTTTTCACAAAAAACTGCATGAATAAACCCCAACTTCATTCGTATGACGCCGCCTGGAAACTGCATTGCGTCTTGACTCCGCCTCGAGTGAGTTCGCATGCACCGACATGGTTTACGGTCAAGAGGGCACGCCGACGACACGTATCGTCGTCCTAACGTATGCCATCAATTTTAGATGACCCGACCTGTGCACGACGTGGCACACATCCCAATCAAGCGTGGCTGTTCATTTGCTCGGTTGTCTAATGCAACATGCATTAGTTTGCACTTTGAGCCGGTCGGCCGCACTTACTAAATATTATGCTGATTGCTGTAATCAGTATAGAAGAGTTTTTACATGGCTTGAAGGCCTGAAGTTTTTAGGTTGCTACTCGATTCTTTACGAGATTATTTATTTGTCAACTACAATCCATACCTTTGAGAAGACTTAAGATAACATTGTTGGCATCTATTTCTACCACAAACACTGTTTTAGTTAATGAATTGGAAGGAAATCAAATTGGAGCTTAGCTATAATGTAGGTACACATATTTCACGTATCACATTAGTCATACACTTTAATATACTTAAAATATTCTTTTAAATCTTTTAAACCCACGAGACCAGATCTTACAAGACTGTTACACCGAGAGGTAAATGAGAAGCGTTTGAATAAATACAGACTCCGTAAACTACAAGCAATTGTATCAAGTTTTGCGAGTATGTCTCCGTAATAAAAGGATGGGTAGCAAGGAAAATAATCTTTCTTTGTAGCGCAGCACACTTTCTTCCCGGAGAGGTAATTGCGGGACTGCGACAAAAGAGAATAAACAATGTAAACCACAAGCCATGACATACGCGTGTTTGTCCGCCGAGGAAATAGTGAAAAAATAAATACGGGCTTATCCACTGCCGCGTGAGCGCACGATGTTTGCTAAGTGTTGTTCAGGCTGGTTTTTGTGTGGCTGTGAATTTACGGGAATCAAAACTTTATCCGTCACTTGCGATATATTTACAAAGCTCACTACGAACGTGTTTTGCGGGTGAAGTAGGAAAATGGTAGAATTTTGCATGTATGGGTTAGGTATGTTTTTCTTTTGAAAAAAGTAAGCAACTTTTAACATATTTTTTTTTGTTTTCTAATTAACATAAGTTTTCCTAAATCAGTCGTTTAGATCTAACTTTAACGAAACAACTTAGTAAGTAGGTATAATTGTTGTTGCTCTGCATCAATCGCTTTAGACAAATCGGTTTACATTTTGAACTCCCAGACTTGAAGTAAGATGCCAGGAGGAGCGCTAAAAGCTATTCACCTTTCTTGGAATACGAGTATGTACAAATCGCGTTGGGTTGACGCGTCGATGTTCAACGGTGCAATAGACTGCATCGGCGGAATCCAAAACATCCATATACATATTTGAACGGATTTCACCTACAACACTTGCCGCACCACGGGCACAAATTCTCGCCAAGAGGCTTCGCGTATCGAACATTCTCTCTTTGTTACCAACATTCAGTGGGTAGTAAGCTGCCGAATATTTTCATAAACGATTCCACCTTGTAAGATCGTTTTGCTATCGAACTTTATTCAATGTGTAGGATTTAAAATAAGACAGCGAGAACGTCCTATAGTTGAACATAAGTACCTATCTTTTATTATTTTGTTATTTTGTTACGGTTGTACAAGTATTGTGTCTACTTTCAATTGCTAAGACACCTAAGCCCGGGACCTTTTCAGGCACATTTGTACATTTGACTTTTTCTGCTCATAAGCATTTATTAGAAGTACAGTCAGCTTCTGATACATGGTTACACTTTGGTACTTTGTCACTGTGATCGCAGTGACAATTTCATGCGAGAGTTCAAATATCGCACCGTCAGTGGAAGAAGTACGTAACTCCACTTATGTGCAAATTTTTTTATTGCTTTAAAAAATCAAGCGTCAAAAAATACACCTTCTCAATTTTTTTCGTAAATTTATCTCCAAAAATGAGCCAATGAGACCGATAATTTTGAATTTCTGCAACAAAATAGAATTGCACAATTCAACCGCAATAAGTACGTAAAGTTACATACGTTTAAATATTTTTAAAGTCTCCGGGTCAACAAAAACTTATTTACAATTACACCAAGGTTCCACGAAGACTTAAGAAAAAAAAAATACATGTAAATAAACTTGAATACTTATTCTAGGTTCAGATTAAGAGAGAGGTACCGTGTAAATCAAATTACGTATTTCTTCCACGAAAATGTTTTCGACACTCTTTGGTGTAACTGCTGGTACTTATATATTCAAAGTAATTTTTTTTTAATTTTAATGCGTAAGTACAGTTCCTCAAAATGTTTTACGCCCCGGTACGTTGTAACTATAAACACTTACTTTTAAAATAAAATATATTTTGCACTTTTGCGTTGCAATCACTCTTACGAATGCTGAATTTTTTTCTACTCTTATTTATGTTATATCCATGCAAAGTGACAAACGTGAGACTAATCATCATCATCATCATCATCATCATCATTATAGCCATAAGTCGTCCACTGCTGAACATAGGCCTCCCCTTTAGACTTCCATAAGTATCTGTTTTCCGGCAAACTTTATTAGGTCGTTTGTCCAACTTGTAGGTGGACGTCCTACGCTGCCTTTGTTGGTTCATGGTCTCCACTCGAGCACATTTCGGCCAACTGTTCTTTGCTTGCCTGCGCCCGTTGTCACTTCAACTTGCTAATCCGGTGGGCTACATCGATGACTTTAATTCGACTACGGATCTCCTAATTTTTGATGCGACCCCGTAGAGAAGAGTCACTCCGAGAATAGCCTTTACTATTACTCGCTAAACAATTTAGAGCTTTGAGATGAAATCGATAGTGGCGGACCACGTTTAGGTGCTGTAAGTCATCACTAGTAACACACATTGATTTAAAACGTTCGTGTTGAGGCACTGAGCTACATCGGATGAAAATACATTGCGTGGTTTCCCAAACGCTGCTCAATCGAGTTGGATTCGGCGGTTGACCTCTTTCTCAAAGTCAAACCTACCCCATGTCTTGTCCTAGGTTGATGCATGAGTCAATATTTTTAAGTGCCGAGTTTTCGACAGAGCCTGGGGTGGGCACAACCTTGGCATTTGACAAGAGTTCCGTCTTGTCCATATTCATTTTCAAGCCTACCCGTGGTAAAACTCGTTTGAGCTAACGCTGCATGAGCATCAGGCTGAGTTTTTCTATAAACGTTGCCATGACTATGATGTCTTCAGTAAACTGGAGGTCTGTGAATTTTGTATTCGCCATTAATGTTGATGCCAAGTCTTAGCTATTCCAGGAGTTTTAGGGGGTCTTCCATTACGGCAGTAAATACATAGTTTCAGGGAGATAAAATCCCTTGTCTAACGCCTCTTAAATGAATGGCGTTCGTGCTCTGCTCCTGAACTCGAACCGACATGGTGGTGTCTCGAGTATTATACACTTCAACACTTCAATGTACCGATAGTCAATATGGCATCATAGACGCGACTCAAGCGCAACCCATGTTTCAACCGAATCAAAAGGTTTTTCATGGTCCACAAACGCTAAGCATAATGGTATGTTGTATTCTTCAGCCTTTTGTGTTACTTGCCGCAGTGCATGGATGTGATCTGTGGTACTATAGCCTTTTCGGAAGCCAGCTTGTTCAGCAGGTTGGATGTCATCAAGTCTGTGTTCGAGACGGTTCTTGATGTCTCTCGAAAACAGTTGATAAACATGGTTTAGAAGCGTGCTGGGCCTGTAGTTCTTCAATAGACTGTTATCACATTTTTAGAAGAACAGTACCACTTCGCTATTATTCTATGATTCTGGCGTTTTGTCCTCGGACAAGACGGAATTAATGAGCTTCTGGAGTACCTTAAGTACCGGTGTCTCAGAAACTCTGACGTGATGCCGTCTTCACCCGGCGCCTTGTTGTTCTTAAGCTGCTTCAGGGCCATCCTAATCTCATACAGAATGATGTCCGGGATATCGTCAGTATAATGACGGGCAGCTTGGCTCTTCGATCTCCTACCAAACTGTCAATAGGTTTTGCGACTGAAGTGTATAACTGACTGGCTAATGACCATAGAACCTCTCCATGTCGCTTGAAATATCCTATTTTGGTCGACGTTATGTTGCCATCTTCCTATTTCAACTTTGTCAACTGGCTTTGCCCAATACACTGGTTGTTTGCAAAAAGTTTGAAGCATTTGTTTTTCATAATCGTCTCTTTAACACGGTTCGTAATTAAGAGCCGCAGATAATGTCGTCGCAAGGACTTAGATAGGTAATTAAATACGTCTATTGAGCTGTATACATGACTTCGCGTCATCGGAAGACTACAACTGCAGCGAGCGTCGTACAGCCATGAGGTTTACTGCTTGGCCAGTAAATTTTTAAGGTCTATCTTTACGGCGGGGTCTGAAAAACTTAGACCTCACCGTGTGGACAGTTTCCTACAGCCCGTTGTTGATCTCGTTGACTGAAACAAAGTTCTTTAGGCAAGTGAAGCAGTTGAAGAGTTCAAGTTGAAAGAAATATGGGCCCAAGCAGGTCGGGGAGAAGACTTCATTAGGCTGGAACTTTCAAGTTTAACACTGATATTCAGTGTGTCTTTTACGATTCGATAATCACTGCCGGTATTTACCCCGTTGATCACAGAAACATCAATGAAAATCCGTTTTCAATCAGTCATTATGAACTCAATCTCGTTTCTCCTGAAACCATCGGGACTAAAGCAGGTTCATTTCCTATGAGGCGGCTTCTGGGAGAATGAGTTCAACATGAAGTGTTCCTCTTTTTCCAGAATGTTGACAGCCTCTGTCCCTTAGGGTTCCGTTGCCCGTACCCTAATTGCCCAACTCTCAACTCATAGTCGCTCATCTTGCCAAACTTTACATTGAAGTCCCCTTATAACAACAGTAAAGTAGGTTCTGAAATTATGTATGGCCCTATTTACATCCTTATACGTAGCCTCTATCTCATCATCAGAACGTGACGAGGTTAGGATGGGTAGCCGGATCTCTTCCTGAGATTTTCAAGATTCTTAGGACTGTTTTTTTAATGAAACCTTAAACCGCCACATTATCATTCATTTTATAGAAATTTATAACATCACCAACCTGCAATTCATACATAGAAGATAATGATTTTATTATAAGTCCAATTTAACGATTTTATTGTATATCCAACAAACTAAATGTTAACATAACTCTAAAAATGATTCTTATTTAATTAACTATTTCT
>BHDV01006221.1:0-11181 GCA_005406045.1 Adoxophyes honmai | reverse complement strand
AAACACTTACTATACAGATTCATTGACAGTCCCTGGATTCCGAGGTTTTACTATTTTTATGCCTTACGGCACTCCACTATATCTAAATTAACTAAAGACCTTAGTTGAGGACAACTAAATAAACAATTTCTTGTAAGTACGTTTCTCTGTAATATTTTTCTAAGGCTAAACAGAATTGAATGCTCTGACGAAAATTTTTCGGTATTTCTAATACTTATAATATCAATTTCTCATGGATAAAATAGTTGCGCTTATACCTACTTACACGGTGAAATAAACTGGCCTTTTTTTTGTTTACTAAAAACCCGTAGTAATGTAAGTTAAATACCGTATGCGTAGACTGAAAAAAAAGTAATGCCTCTCAAATACAGAAACTGATATGTCATATTATATATGTATGTGGCCGGACTACTTCCTATAAAATTTGGTATTCAGGAAGCCGACACCTTGGATACTGCACGAAATTAACAATAACCTCTTGTTTATCCTGGAAAATTAAATAAATCCCATGGCTATAAAACAATTCTACGTAGACGAATTTGCGGACAAAAGCTAGTTTTGATCTAATATGTCACAGATAATGCTATAACAGCCACAAACAGGTATATACCCGTAGATGTGGTTTTCGATTGCAGATGACAGAGCTTTGTGTCGATAATACCGTCGTTATGTTCTGATTATCGCTAAACACGTCTCAGTAATTATGTGGTTGGATGACAAAGGTTCTTGCTAGTAAACAGATGACCTAGTGGTTATAGATTTCGGATACCTTGATGCCATATCAAATGAAAAGCGTTGAGCTTGCATTCTTATTTCTAATGCATACAGACTCAGGTCTAATACACTAGAACCCTGGTGCTTGTACAGAATTTACAAATCCGTGCATAAAGCTTCCTAAAACCGCTCGTGTATTCCATTGGAATATTAGTCTTTTTGTCATTGCATTGTGATTGAGTGGTAGTAGAACTAAGATACCAGAAATAATCCAGGACAAATACAGCACCGTTGAGAATTCTTGGAATCTGGTTTACACATTATAGAGTTCTTGTGATGATGGAAAGCTGTACCACATTAGTCTTTTCATTCAAAAAGGCGCTTAGGCGTAATTGCTTAAGCTCTTTTGAATGTGTATGAGTCTAAGATATCAATTATTATTTTTTGTTATCATTCCAAAAATAGTTTAGTCTGTCGTCTATTGTGTCACTTAAAACATTGAAATTAAAAAGCTTCAAACGAAGGTCTCAATTTCATGAGGAAGTTAACGGGTGTAAATATTTAAAAAAGTCCTAAACTTATGTACCTAATAATGTAAAATAACTTTGTACGGTACAAGGTTGTAACAGACAAGAGCTGACAAGGGTCAGGTTTTTGGAGATATGGTCCTTTGTGTGTTAACAACTTAAATATTATTATCTTGAGTAGTTTCACTGATGGTGGAATTATTTTGCTGTGAAATCCGTATAATATTCTAATCGAGATAATAATCTTCGTGGAAGAGTGGGATCTCCTGTAATATTCAATAGCGCTGGGTTTAATTTTGATTTAACGTTGAAACTTATCTTTCTGGAGTTAAGCGTTGATTACGATATTAGAATATACCTAATTTACTGTTTAGTGTAATTATATTTTGTAAATTAATATTTCCTTTAATGTATTTACGAACAGTATTCTGGTTTGCAATTTGTATTAGTTACATACTACTAAAGTATTGATAGTTAAATAACATCTTAATGAAGAGGATACCTATTGGATCACTAGAGTTTTAATAGAAAAACATCATACGCAACATTATCGCGTGTTAGTAAATCAATTCACGATCAGTTCGAACTTTCTCGCTACCTACTTGCTGCAGGGAGGAAGAAAATAGCGTTGGTTGCATAGGTATGACTAATTTAAATTAATGAATTTAGAATGTGAGATAAAATACATGACACTCATACGCTACCACTAAGGCCGGCCACATACATTCGGAATTTTTCCGTTCGGAATCCCGAATCAGACTTTCCGAACGCAGTCAATCCATACAAAATCAATGGACCGCCACACACATTCGGAAAAATTCCGTGCGGAATTCCGAACGGAAAGCTTCCGAATGTGTGTGGCGGTCCATAGATTTTGTATGGATTGACTGCGTTCGATTTTACGATTCGGGATTCCGAACGGAAAAATTCCGAATGTATGTGGCCGGCCTCAAGATGAAGATGTCACAAGTTTTAATACAATAAATCTGAACATTTCAATTGCACCATTCACCCCCGTTGCAATACCTACGGATGATCGAATAGGTATGTGTTGACTATATTATAGATCGCAACTATCAGTGAGGTCACTGACTGTAGGCAGTTACATCCCTCACGTGTACGTCATCTTTAAAATTTTAGAGTACGCTGTTGAATCGAGTCAACATACTTTCCCTTCGTTTAATATCGTAGTACTTTCCGACTTGTGGAATGAAAGCGGAGAATTCGCAGCCAATGGCCGCGGAACGTTCAAAACTGCTGACCCAAAGGACTTGACATTGTAGGGGCGCTGCCTCTTACGCCCTAAGCTAAAAGCACCCTTCAAGGGCCTTTAGATTTTAAATATATCTGAATAATTCGATAGAAAACCAACTCACAAAGGGATTTAAAGTATTTCGGTCAGTTTTTTAGTAGCAAGTTACTCTTAAGTTGCTTTCAGAACATGTTTTTAGATTTATGTCAGAAAAGATGGAGTTTTGAGTAGGTTATTTACAAATATACATCACGTATGTGTTCCCAAATGGGGTAGACCGAGCATACGAAACGCTACATAGTCAAAACAATGACTATGGAGCGTTTCGCCGCCCTTTCTAGGTAATTATTAGGTTTAAAGTTTGGTCTGTCACCTAAAGCGTGTCTAATCCTATTTATCCAATCATAGCTGAACTATCCTTAGATGCTTCTTACCACAGCCGCAGAAAAAATAGAGAGGTGTAATTCTAAACCCGATACCACACGGCCAAGTTATTCATCTAACATCTACTATGAGATTTTTTTTTTCGAGTTCTACCTCATTCGGTCAAATAAATAAATGGATAACTTAACGTCTTTAATCTGAGTTTAGCTCTTGCAAGGTATTAGAGGTGGTTGCTATAAGCTGCATGGGTACCTACTATGCGCCACTGCTGATCTTGTAAGCTCCTTTATATGTGTAGCTAGGGCGAATTAGTAGTACCTAGGTACGCAAGTAAATCTCGATTTAATGACGTCATTTGAAACTCAGTTTTTCTAATCCAGACATTGATGGCGATATTGCTGAATTGTGAATATTATGGAAACAAAAAGCAATTTACTTTTAAGATACTAACGTGTCATGTGTTGAAATTTTCATGTGAAATCTATTGTCACTAACGTTTTATCTACGAAAATACAACGTCTTTTAAAAGACAGTTCCATAAATAAAACCTTAAGTGTAAAACGCTTTAATCGTTTTTAAATTCACGTCCAACGCGGTGATATTATTGACGTAACTACGACACTTCAACTATTTATGCAGGGTGACCACACAGCTTGTGGTATTTCATTCATTACAATCATTAACTCATCAAACAGTGAATTATGAGACTAGCTAGTATGTTCTGTATGTGATTTATGTTTACCTACCTAAATTAAGTAGTGTATATTTTATCGAATAACAAATAGAAAAGGAGACAACCTACAAGCACCTCATATCAAAGTCAACGTCTTGGGAACAATCCTGAAGTTCTTTTATTAAAATAACGCTGTAAATGTCATCTAGATGTATTCAGAATCTGAAAACAAAAGCTGCTCGCTGCACAAACGAGCGAAGAGCAGACCTAGAGAGTAGTAAAGGCTTCGCTTCTCAAGACGATGCTCAAAGCAATAACACAAAACAACTCACACCTCCCATTTGTCCCGGGGTCGGTTGAATATTCAAGTTACCGTGGTTGTAACCTACAAGATTTAAAAAGCGTAAGCACAATGGGTGTGTTAAACTTTTACCGACTTAGCTAATTACATACAATACATTTAACATATAATCACGCCTATGTTCCCAAATGGGGTAGGCAGGGCACAAGAAACGTGAAATAGACATAACCATGATTGCAAGCCACTTCTAGCATCAGTTTGGGTTTGTAAACAGACGTAAAGGGTTAGAAAGTTACAGGTTGCTGGCCTGTCGCCTAAAGAATACCTAAACCCATTTCCTTAGTCGCCTCTTACGAGATCCACGGAAGTGGAGAGGTGCTATTCTAGACTCGACACCACACGGATAACCTAATTAAATTACTTATAGTATAGTGAAACTGACGCGGTTTAGAGATAATGTTCAGAAACTCATTCCCGTTTCAGAATTTTTAAGGCGCTAACCGTTTCTAAACCTAAACAAAATCCACCACTGTGTCTTTGACTATGTTTAAAAATTAAGGTACAGGAGTTGATTATTTTTCACGACTTATTGAACTAGTATGTCCAGGGCTAGATAATGTGGAACGTTAGAAATATTAATTAACGTAAGAAAGTTTTTCCTGAACGATAAAACACTTGATTCTATCTTCCGGAGGAGCCGCACTCAAAACATTATTCCCGGAACAAGGAACATGACAATGCTTTATTGCGCTCTAGGAGGCAAACACAAGTACATTTCTTCCAGACCACTTGTGTGTAATCTAGCCTTAAGTGTGCCCTTGATGTCCAGCGATGCGTCGCTAGAAGTGGCCCATTGTATCTAGTGCGGACTCGATGGGTTGTGCACACAAACACATTTTAATGGGCTGTATGACGCGGGATTGCCTCGTACGCAAACATCGCGCAACTCTGACTAGTTTTACATTTAATTAACTTGTGTGCTGTGTTTTACTGCGAAATTACACAATTTACAGCGCTTTAGTCGGAGAAGTTGCTGTGGATTTAACTTGAACAAATAAAGCAGTCGCGCAATAGAGTAATTTCCAGCGACATTTTTCTATAAAATGCTCGGATATGCAACCTTTCTTCAGTGTCGTAAAGGATACTTAACTATTAATAAACCTCACTACTTAACTAACAACGACGGAAACATTATCCGCCGTTGAATTTACAATGCTTCAAGCAAGTCTCGACTTAGAACTACAGTTTTATTTGCACCTGAACCTCGAGTACGTATTGCGAACATCAGAACAAACCTTCCTATATTGCGAATTTCGCTTGAGTGAAGTCTTTTAATTAAACCGGGTGCGAACGCGTCTATGTGGCTGTCCGGGGCACCCCATCAATTTCTGCTTGACTTCTGATTGTTTGAACCAACCTCGTTAGCGCGACAGCGGGCACCCGCTCGCCTCGATTGCAGCGGCATAATGCCTGTACCTTCTTCGTAGAAATTAAAAAAAATGCGTAGGTGAGATCCTTTCAGTGATATTGATTGCCTTGGGCTTTAAATCTAGAAGTAGGATTTGATAAATTGGTGTTTTATCTGCTAATGTATACGATTGCCAATCGATACTGTCAGAGTGATAAAACAGTAGGTAACTATATCGACTAATAGTGTGTTGTATGTAAATGTAGATATCTACAAAAGAAAGTATTGGCACTTCTTTAGCATTTGAACTTCAATTAATAACCTAATTTTTGCTTTGATAATTTACATTTCACTATAAAAAAAACTTGCTAGCAAAATCGCCTGACATACTCATGCAATCGGATTGACTAACATTACTACAAGTTGTGAGATGAGATGAAACGTAAAATAAAATGTTTTCAGTTAAGTTATCGAACACCCGGACGTTTACTTTATATTTCGATAGTTGAACACTCTTGCCAAGCCGACGTGAGTTAGACGCAAATTTTATATCCATTGCCATTCTCCGTGCGTGTGAGTGACGCCGTAACTCTATTCTATTATTAGCGATGCAATAAAATAAAACAAAAGAAGGTCAAACGACACGATTCTGCTTTTACTAGCATTTCTTAATTAATCTACCTCTTCAGCAAAAAACGCTCTTAGTTCCGTCTCTTCTCGTAATCAAAAATTTATTGGCCCTTTCCTCTCGGCTCATTTTTACACAGTCAACGACATTTTAGGAGGGTCGATACGTACTGGTATCATATTTACGTCAGTTTATTTAGTTCCCAGTGCGAAAGATGTGAAAAATAATTAGAACTCCTATGTTCTTACCGTGTGGTATCGGGTTAGAATAATACCTCTCCATTTTTTCCGTAGATGTCGTAAAAGGCGACTAAGAAAATAGGTTGAGGTATGCTTTCTTAGGCGACAGGCTCGAAACCGTTACCATTAAACACACATATTCCATCTGTTTCATATCAAAAAATTGCTAGGCTGAAAAGTCCGCCGTAAAATATTACGCTCCTTTTACCTCAAGGGTGAAAAACAAGTAAATTTAAAGCAAGGAGAGTTCATATTCTTCCGTAATAAGCACGTACAATTCTGCCGCAGATTTAATATCAATTTGCAAACCGAGTCCTCATCAAATAAACAAGCAATATTTCTTATGAAAGTTGCACTTTGCGTCGAGATTAGTTCGCAGGAACTTTTGTTTCAGATATAGGTTACAACAGTAATTCTAAGGGGAGTATCCTTTCCTGAATATTTAAGGAAGTTTCTGTACTTTGTTGCCTCTTTATTAATCTCTTACTTTCAGGCCAGTGAAATAAGGAGGGCAATAGGCAATTTATTTTTCTGCCTCATTCTTACGAATTACATACATGAGCTGGGATACAATACATACATTGTATCGTACTTGTATTCCCGAATGGAATAAGCAAAGCACACGCAAAATCATTCGTACTTCACGTTATGTAGCCGCTTTTAGCGTAATTTTTGGTTTTAATCTAGATGAAGGAGGTATAGGTACAGTTAGGTACTTCAATACAATTATGCGTTTCATACTTACAATTTCATTTTCATTTAATACTAAATATATTGCTTGTGCACGTAAAAATATTTCATTAAACGTGTTCCACCTTTGAATGCTTACGTTTGAATGGCTTTTTAAACTACAGGTACTTTTTCTTTATGTCGCCAGAACAAATAAAAATACATTGTAGCTACAAGTTTAACGTTAAAAATGCAGTTTTAACTAATACCTATAGGTACACATAAAACCTGCATCGACCGCAACCAGTATTTTGAAATAAACTTCATTATTTATGGGCGAGTAAATTCCAATATACCGAAGCAGTAAAATATTATCGCTCCGTCGTAGCAGCGTAGCGCTCGTAGCTACATGAGTACTAATTTGCTATTGATAATGTTACAATGTTAGCTCTACGAAATGTCGTAGAGGAAAAGTTGTATATTGTAGCGGCGTATTAGTTCACTCGAACCGAAACAATTTTCGGTCACATTGTAAATTTTGACGTAAAATTGAGTGTTCCTTTACTCCCCACATTTTGGTGTTGTTATTCCACGCAGTAGGTAATTAATTTGGGAATTTTGTGAAATAAAAGCGGAATTTGTTTTAGTTTCAATTACGCTTTCTGATTTAAAAGCAATAAAGATGACTATTACGTTTATTTTATTAAGCAATAATGTCCTTTGTGTGCTATTTGAAGTATTTAAGGATTTCTTGAAAATAAATATTTTTTTCTCGAAGGATGTTTGTAGTGTCAAGTTTAGAATAACATCTATTCATTTCTTTTCTGGATGTCGTAAGAAGCGACTAAGGAAATAATTTAAGGTTTTATTTTATTTTATTTTAACACTGCCTGCTAATTTAAAACCTAAAAAAATATGATAGAAGTTGCCAAAAGTCATGGTTTTGTCTATGTACCGTTACGTGTGCTCTGCCTACCTCATTTAGAAATACAGGCGTGACGTATGTATGTAAAGGACATCCTATTGACACCGGACTTTACTAACGTTATCTAATCCATTAGAGGAAATATGTCCAAGCAGCAAAACGAACAGAGCCCTTTCCCTTCTATAATAGGCAAACCTACGCATGTAACGTTAAAAATGCAACAGCCCAGTTGGCATCCTGTAAAGGTAAACAAGTGAATCCCGGATTCTGTGCACGTCCGACCTCCAAGTCGGAAGGTCAGCCACCCTTTGCTCTGTGCCACTAGATTGTATGCGAGCCTCCCCATATTATGCATCCGGATTGCCCCCTGATTGAGATTACCTTGTAAAGCCTCCCTGATGGATGGAGAATCCTTTCAGCCGCCTGATAACATCGACGGACCTTTAAAAGGTCCATTTCGATTCATAACCAGTTTTTTGGCGAATATTATTATCGGAGCTCGAGTCTTTATGCTTTTTACCACTTGGCGTACGAATTGACAAATGAACCAAATTTGTGGTTTTTTGATAAACGAAAATCGTGTCCTTCAAAACTTTATACAGTAACGTAACGCTTTAAACAAAAAGCGAGCTACTTACTTAATTTATATTATATGCTTACTTAAAACGAATTCAAAAACAAAGACTGCGTAGCAAAATTAAAAGCGTTAAAAACGAAATTTCTTACAAAAGACTTTAACAAAAGATTCCTTGAAATAATCTCCACAACACTCCTTTTTATCATTGTTACTCGCTGCCTAATTCTTCCAACAATTTACACAAAACTATAGCACAAAAATAATTGACGTAGCGGCAAGCTTTACGGGCTGGGAAGTGCAAATTGGCCATATGTTCTGGGTCATTAAGGTACTTACTGCCGTTATGTGGAATCTAATACGCGAGCCCGTGCTCGAATTTCGATCACGACTGGACCGCAACAATATCTCTTGGAAGCCTCGTTTAGTTTGTGCCGGTCGAGTGAGCGGGCGAGTTAGGGAATCACTGGGGCTAGTGGTTGAGAAGGGCTTTATACGATTATGTTATGACAATAAGCAAACGAGTATTTACTTCCAAAAAATGAAATTAAGTCATGTTTTAAACTTTCGCCATTCTCACTCATATTTATATGTATTTATGTGTGTACATATAAATAAGAAATTAAGTCGTTTAAAAGAAAAGTTGCGTCTAAGTAGGTTTTGTGAGTTCAGAAACTAAGAAGCCTCAGGCGCCACACAGCTTTGTGACATAGATGCCAATTAAAAATATTGTATAATTGGCTGTAACAAAACCTAGGCTTTACAGAATGAACTTATGCAGTTTCAATTTTATAACTTTAGCAAGACAGTCATGCTCCACTTGCTAATTCTTTGATAATTAATCTAGGGTTTTCAATGTAACGTTTTTTTTTTAAATAATGTCCTTTCCAATGTAAATTTCAACAGTGGGAAAGCAAATAAATCCGTATTGTACTTATAAACCCAATAATAGTACCTAATAATATCACAAGCTACGTCGCATGAATACGTATAAATGTGTATAATGTCACACCTTCTCTTGGTAAGACTCGCGCTCGTAAATTAATGTAATACGCCTGATTCCTTCCATAGAGATATACGGCAATGCATTTGTTTTCCATTTGCCAAAACAGGATTTGATATTCTGTATAACTTTCTACGTTATATATTTAACTTCATAGCGGAGAGCATTACTTTATTATAACTTAATTTTAAAATGTTATCAAACATTTTGAGCTGTCGTTAAACTGGACTGACTAAGATTTCAACACACTTGTTAAAAGCACTATAAAACTCAATAAATAATAAAAAACCAAAGATCCGACAAATTGAGAACCTCCTCCTTTTTTGAAGTCGGTTAAAAAGAAGTGTTCATAGTGCAGCGTTAAAATAAACAAGACAGCTTCCGTCTACAAAAGCAGCCTTTGTGAGGTTCGATGGATAAAAATTGGAAAATGTTTCACAGATTTGTTAAAATCCTACAACTTTTTCACTGACATAATTTTGTCTTTTCTACAATTCACGTTATCTACTTGCAGTATTGAGGCTTTTAACATTTTCGTTTTATTGTTTGCATTTTCTTCTACATTGTATCCATTACCAGGGATCTTCGATACAAAATCAAAATCATTTAATTTTTACTAAAACTCAATGTAACAAACTTTTTATTCGTCGAACCATTGGCTGCACCCATAAAAATGTGTACAAAGTAACTGGCACGCTTCAAACGGGCTCTTCCCAGAAATACTACCTAGTACTAATCGGCTCTGCGCTAATGGCTTTTCTTTTTTCTCTGTTTTAAGTTTTATTCCTTTGGCGATTGGCTAAACATAAAAATAATACTCTTAGCGTTTATTCGCGATGCTTACAGTAAATGAAATTTCACAGAACTTGGTTAACCTTTGATTAATATTTTGTTTACTACTCTTTGTACATTCATATTGGTAATTAAATCAACATTATCTTTAAACATAAGCAAAAATATTTAATAATTTTAATTGAATTGAAGTGCACATTAAATTGTTTTAACTAGTTTTCCTCTAATTATGGGTTTATACTATGGAGTTTTATGTGTAGACTTAATCTGAAACCAAACCTATTAGCAACTTAACGTTGTTTGGCAGTTTTTCTCCGCTCACGTGAAAAGTATCAGAAACAGATGCGTGTCGTAATTAAAATTTTAATTACTCCGTCCTTCGCCAGTCACGGGCAGATTCCATATTATGAGCTAGGGCTATCCATTGACGTACCGGGACAGCTATTTATATTCTGCCTTAGAAAATCTTTAACTCGATTTTTACAAGCTTTTGTTTAGTTTCACTTGTTTCGATCTCTTCTCTGATCTGTTTGCCTGGTATCAAATCGTATAAATTGATTTGGATCCATATCCCGATTACGGAATCGGCTGAATTTTGTTCACTGGTGTAAATCGGATGACGATATTATAATAATTTGGAAGAGTGGTGGTAGAATTCTGTCCGTACCTACCTACAACCAGGACCGTCTCTTCCGGAGAAAACTCTTCAACGGTCGGTCCATTTGACTTGAATTTTGAAATAAACGTCTAGGATGAATGACAATGATGTAATGATGGAAAAATGTAAATTTCTTAAAAAAAAATATCGATAATTATTTACATAGGTACGTATTTTGTACGTATTTCTTCAGAGGATGAAATACCAGATAGCTGTCCGTTATCTGGCGCATTTCATTACGGGTATGCGACCCCGGAGTGCTCTAGCTGTTTGTGTCTTACTCCCATATTTCCGAGGCACAAACATCCATTACACCTTCTCTCTCCTCTCCCAAAACCCCTATATCCCTACCTACGTAGAACTATGGTAGTGTCACTCAAAAGTAGATTAGCCCAGGAGGGTACCGGTCTGACCGGAGAATCCCTCCCTCTGTC
>BHDV01006211.1:39965-68045 GCA_005406045.1 Adoxophyes honmai | reverse complement strand
ATATTTGAAGTTGTCTATTGAAGCTTCAATATATAAATTTTGAGGAGCTTGTATGGAAGCTATAAAATGTTAAGTGATAATGAGTCACGAATTTCGTGGCCGAGTTATTAAATTTGGTGGCAAGTAATAATAATTGTTGGTCTTGACTTGACGCTTGTTTTGTCATTTTTGTTGGCGTTGTAAAGAAGATGAAATAGCATTTTAGAAGCTATATCATTTTCCCGATGCTTAGTTATTAAATTAGAAGTTTGAGTATTGCGGCCAAAAAGAAAAATTACGGACAGGTTTATTATTTGCCATTATTAATTGACCATACATGTATCAGGTTGTACGCACCCTTGTACGCAGGGTAGTAGAGAAACACTGATAATTTTAGAGATTCCTGATGTGATATCGCAAATACACTTTTTTGTGCTTAAGTACATTACAAACGCTGACAGAACCGTATGAGAATTATGAGATAGATCAAAATGTGCTTACGAATACCACGTCTCATGACAAAAAGCTATATGTATGTATATGTAGAAAGACTACCTGTGGTATTTAAATCAGCATTGTACCCGTGCAAAGAAGGGGCAAGTCGCTAATAATAACAGGAATAGCACTCAACTCAAGATAGCGTGCGAGCGAGATTGCATGAGAATCTATTGATGAGATTTTGATATAATAATGGATTCTATCTTTACTCGATTACGAAGTTTGAAGGTGACAATTTGCGATCAATTAGTGGACCCTATCTACGCTATCGCTGATTTCCATTAAGGTTATCTCCGTGTTATTTGAGGCCATTTACAAACAACAGATTTACCTTTACCAACCCATATTAATTACTAGCTATGCTCGCGAGTCCATCCGCGTGAAATAGTGACAAATTTCCCCCGTTTTTCCCGCATTTTCCAATGTTTCTTCGTTTCTTTAAGCCACAGCATGATTTTATATAGCCTAAAGCCTTCCTCGATTAATGGGTTACACCAACATTTTTTCAATTTGAACCAGTAGTTTAGTAGATTAGCGCGTTAAAACAAACAAACAAACTCTTCTGCTTTATAATATTAGTATTAGGTATTCTAGCTGTTGTAAGAACGAACACCCTTGTTTGTGTACGCATACTTCGGTCGTCGTCAAAATCAGTATTTTCTTTACAAATCGGTGAAATACGTCACCAGGGGAACATGACATGTTGATAGTGAACTGTTGTGAATGCCTACACGCGAATGAACGAATCGTACAAACAAATAGGCCGTGTTTGCTTTTGTAGCCCGCGTTATAACAAAAACAAGGCCTCGTATCGGCGGTAGACGATCTTATGGATAGTGTGCACAAGGTTTTACACATTCCAGGACAAGTATTTTTAAGCAAGTACATTTGAAGTGCGGTGTCAGGTTAAGAATGACACTTCATAATTTCTATTTTCTATATTATGGACGATGGGCTAGCAATCTGTGATCAATTGTGCCATTTTATTTATCTAACTTTAAACCTTTCCATCTGAAACGTTTACTCAAAAAACTCGCAAAGAATATTGCTAACATTCATTTAAGGCGAACGGGAGATCCATTTGAGATACCTAATAAATACGGTCACTTTTTTACCTGTGTGGTGCCGGGTTAGAATAGCACCTCCCCCTTTCTTCCCGTGGGTGTCGTAAGAGTCGACTTTGGGAAAGGGTTAGTGTATTGTGGGCGATAGGCTAGCAACCTGTCAGTGCAATATCACGTTTAACCATCTGGATACCCTGAAATTGCTAGACGTGGCACTGGATTTTTGAATTCATGTGCTCTGCCTACCCCTCTTGGGAATACAGGCGTGATGTATGTATGTATGTATGTATGTATGTACTTTTTTACGTATTTATTATATTTCATCTCTACTAAACAACTTGTTATTTGAAAAATAAATGTAGACCGATAAGATCTATGGCGGTAAAATATTCCAATAATACTCAAAGTGACAAGGAATCAGCGTTGATTGAAAAGGTCCTGACTTTGAATATCTAACGTTTATAATTATAACGAGTCACTGACGTCAACTATAAGAGACAACACTCCATGGAATCATGAAGGCGATTGAAGCTAAAAGTATTATATAAATAGAAATTACACTGTACCATCGCGAACAGGGATTGTTGAGCCACTTACCTATGTTTGTAACTAGGTCGTGTAATACTTATCCAATAGCTGACATCTAGTCTGTCACATCGGTCATTGATTACACGTCTAAATTGCGAACAGTGGCAAGTGGCTCAACAATCCCGGTTCGTGACTGTACCTAGAAAATACTTAACAAAATCTCAAGGTTTCAAAACAAATAAACACCGGTCAAGTAAGAGTCGGGGTCGTAGATAAAGAATATCTTACCAGAGTGCTTCCTGTGATGAAAACGGTCATGAATCGATTGCATGGAAACTGAGACAGCGCCTCCAAGCGGCACGTTTGCACAACTGCCGCGGTCGACACGTCTCGATACATTCTTCGCATTAATTTGCAAACGAAATCGTTATCGTTTCATGCCCGTTTCGATCACACGTTATGAAACAAATAAAAAAACCGGCCAAGTGCGAGTCAGACTCTCGCACTGAGGGTTCCGTAAACGATACGTAAGTAAACCATCCGTGATGTAGCTTACAGCCATCGCCATCTAGTGACAGATTTTAGAACTAATGATAAATTTTTATTTTTATTCATTAAAAAAAAACTACTTAGTAGATTTTGTTCAAACCAATTTTCGTTGGTAGTTTTTATGGTAATGTACATCATATATTTTTTTTACATTTATCACACTTTTATTTTAGAAGTTAGAGGGGGGGGACACAACTTTTTCAACTTTGGAAGCGTCTGTCGCGCAAACGATACACTTTAGAAAAGTATGATGTTAGAAACCTCAATATCATTTTTGAAGAGCTATCCATAGATACCCCACACGTATGGGTTTGATGAAAAATTTTTTTTTGAGTTTCAGTTCCATGTATGGGGAACCCTAAAAAATTATTGCTTTTTTTTAATTTTGTGTCAAAATCTTAATGCGGTTCACAGAACACATCTACTCACCAAGTTTTATTAGTATAGTTCTCATAGTTTCCGAAAAAAGTGGCTGTGACATACGGACGGACGGACAGACAGACGGACAGACATGACGAATCTATAAGGGTTCCGTTTTTTGCCATTTGGCTACGGAACCCTAAAAATCGAACAAAGTGACTTCTGACCTCAGGTTGAAACGCTACGCGCGTTGAAATAATTGAGCACGGAACAAGAAATACTTTTTCTTTTTGTATTTATTTTTAAAGCCGTAAAATGACATCATATACATTTTCACATTTAGTTCCATGGAGGAATTGGAGGATAGATATTTTGTAATTTCTGATATATTTTTAATAAAAAAATATAAATAAATATTGCTCAAAATTTTACTAAAGTCTTGTCCACCATGTGCTTTTGTCACCCGATTGCATCCGCTGTCCGCCCTTTGCTCATAACTGTAGCCAGATGATAAATATACTGACGAACAGAAGACGATGAAGTCTTAATTCATAGGGTCCCGTATTTGCTTCACGGAACCCTAAAATTTGTTCGTTCGGAAGGAAATTCTTTCGCAGGTACTAGGGAGACATGGGCTGACAGGCACTTGAGGAGTTGAGGTAAAGGTGATATTGGATATACTTAGTCCATAATGTAACTTGGATCTCGAGTAGTCGTCCTCTGCACACAAAAATGAATATAAATGGAAGTCTAAGAATAGCTACAAATTGACTAAGGTAATGCTTTTGGAATATTTAAAACTGGAAATGTAATTAGCAAACATTTCTGTTTTGAGACAAACTAGGCATAACATGAGAGACTTAGTTAATTTCTGTTTTATTGGAATGAGAAAGAGTTTTATGATTCTGACTGCGTTTTATTCTGGTAGTTTTGATGTGTATACAGACTTGAATGAATTAAAAGTAACCTAAATTAAGTACCTGCCTAACATACTACACTACAACATACTACATAGATATGTGTGAGAATCAAGAAAGTTTAAAACAGTATATACTACACTACCTGATCTGACTTACATAGTCACTTTTAGCAATCAATTTAAGAGTGATACTGGTCATAAATATAGGCATTTGTTTTGCTGGCTGATTGATTTTGCTGAAGTCCAATGGATGAAAATTAAAAAGGGAGTTTTTATTCTCTAGATACCAAAATTATCAACACGACTTTCGCTCCACAAGGCGGCATTGAGGTACTTAAAGATCACGTAAAGTAAAAAAGCTTGTACAGACCTAATACTGTCTCTCCGGTCGTTGGATTGTAGGTAAACTGACAGCAACTAGCTTGGCTACAAGTATCATATCATAACCACTCATCTATTGAAACTACCTAAATCAGTGTTGACGATGTTCTGTTGGCAATTATTTATTACCCATCAGTGTTTGTCCGTTTCAAATATCAACGTGATTTAGTGTTTTGTGGGCAATAGAAGCTTTAACAATGTAGGGAATAGTGTTTTATAGAGACTCGCTCGTTTAAACGTGTTTAAAGAGTGCTTTTTTTATGCTAAGATGAGGGTAGTTATTGTTTCTTGGAATCGGCAAGGAAAAGGTAATAAAATATGAATTATGCTTAAGACGTAATTAAGTTTCGAAAATAGTGGTGTAAAATTAATTTTGAGGCATATATTTTAACGAAAGTTACACTTTTTCATAATGTAAAAGTATTATTATTTTATGAATGCAAATTGGTTTCGTGCGCTGCTTGATTTTTTAGTAAAATTAGTGTCATGCAACTAATTTCATGGAAACTTACCCCCACTGCTTAAAATCTAGTCAAGTTTGATGTCAAATAGTGTACCTGGTGTGTCAAGTATACCAAACCTCTCTGTTACGCAGAACATTTAAAAATAAAAATGTACAAGACAACATCAAATCTAGAGGCAATATCTCCTTTTCCTGTGGATTTTTGAGCGTATTTTGACTCTCAAAGAGTTAGTAGAGGGCTGTAATGTTGACATTGGAACACAGGGCTTGTCGAACACTTAACATTCAATTCTCCAGCCTGATTACAATAAGGTAACGACCCCTGTTATGGACAGTTTAAGCTGGCATACACCAGTGACGGACACTTCATTCTTAGTTTAAAGATCATATGGTTGTAAATTGTTTGTTATAAAATAAATGACTATGCCTTAGTATTAAATAAAAGTATTCGTCTATTAATGGTTCCTTGTCTATTACTGGTGCCGTTACCTTATCGCCTTACCTTGTCGTTTATTACGTTATATTATTTCAGATCACACGTCTAACCACGCTTTAACGCACCCTATAAGTTTAATGCCACTAATGCCTCGCAAAGAACGCACCCAACCGTTTTCTACATTCATGTATAATCTTTTCATCTAACAAATTTAATATTTTATAAGGCACTTACTTCCCATCGAGGCTCAACCAACCTACGTTTATACACTTAAGCGTGTCACACACTAAGCAGATACGCTAAGTTATCTGTATCTGAACAGATATCTGTCAATATCGCTTCTTATACAATTCAATGAACTAACACACTGCGTAGATAACTTACATTTTACCTTTAACATTAACACATTACATTTACATTAACATTTACTAATTACCGTCAAGTACCTGTTGGCATCGACATATGGAAAGATGGCATTTATACGCAGATAGAATTATCGTATCTGCTTAGTTTGTGACACGCTTTATTGAGTTTGACGTAAAAATACAGTGTCCTCTTCAATCACGGTTGTTTTGGGACAAGCGTCAATCGTGTGACCACTACATTTATCATCTAATAAATCATGCAGTGGGGGTGTGTCGATCGATCGGTTGTACAGTATGTGCCCCCACTTAGGTATCCAGGCAATTCGGTGTTTTGAACGCGCACCACTACTAATACAAAGTTTGTCTAACTATTTTTAGCGAAATATTAATATCATGAACTACCTCATTTTGATTTTGCTAAAAATAGTTAGACAAACTTTGTATTAGTAGTGGTGCGCGTTCAAAACACCGAATTGCCTGGATACCTAAGTGGGGGCACATACTGTACATTAATTGTAGCATTAAGCTTTGTTAATTTAATGGCATAACAAATAATAACAAATAATGGGTCGCGTGGTCGCATGTCGAGGCTTGTACAAAGAATCTACATTAGCGAAGATTACGAGTTTAAATGTACAGAGCTATTAAAGCTGGCGCTTTGAAATTGAACATACACATAAACGTACATACATCATGAATGTATTCCCAAATGGGGTAGGTAAAGCTCACAAAACACTATGTAGACCAGGGGTTCCCAAACTGTGCGCCGCGGCGCCCTGGTACGCCGCAGAAAGTATTGAGGGGCGCCGTCGTGAGTCGATTCTTTATCATTATGCGAAACCATTTTCATTTTTGCACTCTCAACCTAAATACTACTATTATCTGAGCGTATTTGTACTGTATATTTTTCAAATACACAGGGTAGGGCGCCGTGACAAATTTCTAATCTTGTAAGTGCGCCGCGGGCTGAAAAAGATTGGGAACCCCTGATGTAGACAAATCATGACTATTTCACGTTTTGTAGGTTTAAGTTGGCAGTTGTAATAGTGACAGGTTGCTAGTCTGTCGCCTTAAATGTACCTTGACCTATTTCCGTAGTCGCCTCTAAACATTACGTCTGTTTCCAAAAGTGATAGGCAGAGCACACGAAATATTACGACTACAGAGATATATTATCCTTGACTATAGGTATGTATTACGTTCTGGAGAATTGAATATTGTGAATGAACGTTTTGAGCATTATTTCGTTGATTTTAAAATAAAGAACATTTCAAAAGTGCAAGAGTCTTTTGAACTTCACAACTCTCGGCTTCGCGTTATTCCGTCCAATAATTACCATAATAATAATTTACATACATACATACATCACGCCTGTATTCCCAAGAGGGGTAGGCAGAGCACATGAATTCAAAAATTCAGTGCCACGTCTAGCAATTTCAGGGTATCCAGATGGTTAAACGTGATATTGCAGTGACAGGTTGCTAGCCCATCGCCCACAATACACTAACCCTTTCCCAGAGTCGACTCTTACGACACCCACGGGAAGAAAGGGGGGGTGGAGGGGGAGATAATTTTAGTAGTAAAAATAATTTATTTTCATGTATTTTTGTTTTTTCAAACCAAACTCTAGAGATTTCAAGAGAAATAGACAACAAAAGACGTCTAGCTTTGCGCCAAATCGTTCAATTTGTGGAGGAATTGAAAAAAGCGATTGAATAATTTCGACGGAGGAGTTGAGGCACAAGAGATCAATTTGCGATCAATGTTTGGAGTACATTAGATAGGATCGTTAGTATTCTGATAGGTGTCGGGCAAAAATAACACCTTTCCATTTATTCCGAGGATATCGTACAGTCAGCGTCTGATACATGGTTACACTTTGGTACTTTACCCCGTGTGGTGCCGGGTTAGAATAGCACCTCCCCCTTTCTTCCCGTGGGTGTCGTAAGAGTCGACTCTGGGAAAGGGTTAGTGTATTGTGGGCGATGGGCTAGCAACCTGTCGCTGCAATATCACATTTAACCATCTGGTCACCCTGAAATTGCTAAACGTGGCACTGGATTTTTGAATTCATGTGCTCTGCCTACCCCTCTTGGGAATACAGGCGTGAGAATATGTATGTATGTACTTTGGTACTTTGTCACTGTGATCGCAGTGACAATTTCATGCGAGAGTTCAAATATGAGGTTAATTAGAAAAGGTACTAAAGTATATACATGTATCAGACGCTGACTGTACATACGAGGCGACTTAGTAAATTGGTTCGTACGAAGGTAGTTGTAATTCCAAAGAAAGACAAAGGCGTCTTTTTTCCACAAGAAATGCAGTTTGTAAAATTAGGTATTCCATTCAAGGGGTATTCATAGTGATAATTATGGTCTCTCATACAAAACAGAGATCAGATTAAAGTCACTTATGTTTAAAACATGTTTTAATTGGTTGAAATGGGCTAGCGAATAGCGTGGATAAAGTTATGGAGAACACTTAGTAAGATAAAAATACCAAAAAGTAGTTCACAGACTTATATCGAAATAGATGACGCAAACAGGTGTATGTACTTCGCGTGCCAAAAGGTAACCAAAAGGGAGTGCAGTGCTCTTCCTTTGACACGATTTCATTTAGTTTTCTACCACTTATATTAAGTTTAACTGCTTTGAGACAGGTCAACTTGAATAAGGCGGCGTCACCTTTGAATCGGTTTTACTCGAAGTGTCAAATCCCATCGCTAAAGCGTTCATGTGACGTTACAGTAGTTAGAAAAAAGTGGCACGCTTGGTTTTCATACAAATGCAGGAACTCGCGGTATCTATTTCGATATAAGTCTGTGGTATAGTTCTTTAACCCTGATTATCCTGATGCTGATTGATATACGTAAGACTATATAAAGCTGGCAGAACATGGAGGATCTGACAGAAATGGCGACACATAATTAGTAAAGCTGCCCTCATGTAACAGGATTAGGTACATGATAATAAGACTGAAACAGAACATCTCAGCTAAAACCTGACGAATAAATTATACTGAGAGATTATCCGGCCGTTTTCTTTGAGAGAGGATCATGTTATAACATGTTTGTATGAGTATTTAACTAGATATTTGTACCACTAGATGTAGCTGTCCCGTAAATGCCTAAATTCTAAATAGCGTTAAGTTTTGTACTTTGTACATACAATCATAAAATCACCCCTATGTTTTCAAACGGGGTAGGCAGAGCACACGAAACGTGACATAGACAAAACCATGATTATGACTATTTCACTCTTCGCAGCCTCATCTAGCATAATTTTAGGTTTGAAAACAGATGGAAGAGGTAGTATAATAGTGACAGGTTGCTAGCTTGTCGCCTAAAATATCTCTTAACCTAATTCCTTAATCGCGTCTTACGACATCCACGAAAGAAGTGGAGATATGTTATTCTAAACCCAACATCACACGGAACATTACAGGTAGTCTAGTTCGTGTTACCGCGCTAGGCCTACAGGTATTTAGTATCCATCTTTAGGTGTTAAAGGCAGATTGCTATAATATCAAACAGGCGTTCTTGACTTTGAACATGAAATACCGTGAGACTCACTCATAATGAAAAATGCTAACAACTCACGTCTTAAACCAAGTTTATCTCGACATGTTTCGGGCTAGTCCGTAGCCCTTCATCTAGGAGCAGCGACCAAACGCGCACCGTGCGCTACCATTCTCTTCTGCTTTGTTAAAACGTGAGTTATTCATATTTTTCATTATGAAGTGTTCATTGACAATGTAACTTGTTACAACACAGCGCTAGTGCCGTAGCTTAACAATCAATTGGCACGTTTGATGGCCTCGTCTAGCATAATAATTATGTTTTTAGGTTTTAAGTTGGCAGGTATAAGCAGGCCCCTCTTCTCCACTGGGCACTATGGGCACGTGCCCAGGGCCCCGCGATCGAATGAGGCCCCCTAGTTCCTGTCAGATTACCAAATGATAACCATAGGGGCCCCATGATCCTAATGTGCCCAGGGCCTCAAATAGTTTAAAGACGGCCCTGGGTATAATATATGTGACAGATACAGGTTGCTAGCCCATCGGCTAAGGCAAACCTTAATCTAATTCCTCAGTCACCTCTTACGTTCACGGAAGGAATGGAGAATGAATACAACAAGAATTGTAATAGCAAAACCGTATTTAAATTTAATTAGATACCTACTCATATAATTGTGTAAAAGGAGGAGCGCAAACCGCCGCCCCCGCCACTTGGAGAGTTATTACGAACCTCAAGAAAACTTGAGGAGACATCAATTTAAAAATTAATCTATAATTGAGTTACCTATTATTTAGTTTGATTTTCGTCTACTTTTCTCCAATTTTGCGTACTTGCGCTTGATTTAACATCTGTACGTGAATAATATTTCCGTGTCTTCCGTGGATGTCGTAAGAGGCGACTAAGGAAATAGGTTATATATTTTAGGCGACAGGCAAGCAGCCTGTGACTGTTAAAATAATATCGGCCAACTTGTAACCGGAAAAAATATGTTAAAGTGGCCAGGAACATGAGGGTAAATATTCAGGCGTTTGAACCTCTGTCATTATTCTCAACACTTTTTTCATCAGATACTGTTGGAAATGTGTATATTATAATAGTCTGGTGTGTACATATTTGCAAGACATAGACACTATATGACACACTTATTATACCAATTTCTAAATAAAGGTTCAAACGCTCAAATATTTACCCATGAAATAGTTATGGTTTTGTCTATGTAGTGTTCTGTGTGCTCTGCCTACCCCATTTAGAAATACAGACGTGATGAATGTCTGTATTCATCACACACCTTTCCTTCTACCTTCTGTGTTAGCGAGCAAAACAAGCATTGAATTCCTTACAAAGAAATTCTTCCGTATTTTTCTGTTCATTGGTTCAAAAATAATACTAGCAAGTGATTCATACGCGTATCACATAACAGGGAATGCGTAACAATCAATTGGGCATCGAAGACACACTGAGTGCTTAGTGTAATCAAAACGTTCATGAAACGATAACGATTTCGTTTGTGAATTAACGCAAAATTGAGTGAAAACTGAGACAGCGCCTCCAAGCGGCATGTTTGCACAACTGTCGACACGTCTCCATGCGTTGTTCGCGTTACTTCGTAAACGAAATCGTTATCGAATCCATGAGCGTTTTGATTACACTAGAAGCTCTGATCGATTGTTTACCGTTCTAAGAGAACGTGTTAACGCATGTCTGTCCCAGACAGCATGCCCACAGCTGGTTTAAGGACGGTTAAATTAAACTTGTTTTCGTATGCTTTTCAGATTTTAAAGTACCGTTTAGACAGTAGACTAAACTGTACAAAAAATCTGGTTCCTAATAGAATAACTTCGATGAAATAAGTGTTCATTTTAAAGCTACAGGACTCTGATAGAGTCGGCAACGTTGATATTAACATGGTCATGTGCCAAAAACATGGACACACGACCTTAATGTCGAAACAATAAGAACAAGAAGACGAAAAAATTTTGACACTTGGACTGTGTCGGTATATTTTGACGGTTGAAAGATTAGATTGAATAAGCGTCATTTTTAACCGACTTCAAAAAGGAGGAGGTTCTCAATTCGACCTTTTTTTTTTTGTGAGTGTATGTTACTCGATAACTCGAAAACCCGTGGACCGATTTTCAAAATTTTTTTTTTAATCGAAAGAGTATATGTAACTCGAAATTGGTCCCATTGGCACGAAACCAGGATCTGATGATGGAATCTTGGAGAAATCGAGGGAACTCTTCAAATTTTATATGGAGATGTAAGGCGTTTTCGGTAATTTGTTGATGAAGTCAAGATTTTACATTCAGTAAATAGAATACTTTTAAAATATTGCTAATTTGAAGTCGGTTTTTTTTTGTTTAAAATTATTTTTGTTGATGAATGTACGGAGAGGAGGCCTGTGCCCTGCAGTGGGACGTATATAGGCTGATGATGATGATGATGATGATGATGATGAATGTACGCACAAGTGTGGAAAAACATAAAGGCAATGCAGGTACCTACACTCTTAAAATGGCAAAATTACTGTTGATTTCGAATGTCTTGTGAGCGTAGCTTCCGCTTTAAATTGGAATATGCAAATGAATGAAACTGACGAACCGAAGTTAAACATACAAACTGTCTGTTATCCCATAACCCCGGTACATTTTCTAACTGCGTAATATTACACATTTCATCTGGGTGTGCTCCACAAGTCAGTAAAGTGGAGCTATTCGTTTTTGCTCTAAATTGCTAATATTTTTTTACTAACCCTCCATCTACAACTACATTCTGAGATAGATATCATTTGAGACCATCTGGTTACCCTGAAATTGCTAAACGTGGCACTGGATTTTCGAATTCACGTGCTCTGCCTACCCCTCTTGGGAATACAGGCGTGAGTATATGTATGTATGTATGTATATCTATCTATCTACAGGCACGAACTGTCGAATAGTCATGCTCTCTTTCATGCTCAGAACAAAAGCACAAAAATTAATGTGTAAAACAAGATTAGCGGGTTAAATTTCGTTTGCTGTAAGAGTACAGGTGCAATTTCATTACATACATATATTCATCACGCTTGTGTTCACACTTTCAGTAAAAATTTGATAGAATAGGTCACCAGCCTGTCGCCTAAAATATACCTTAAGGCTTAACCTATTTCCTTTTTCGCCTCTTTCGACATCATCGGTGTAAGAAATGAAGAGGTGTTCTTTTATGCGCGATAACACACGGGATATCATTAATATCATAAGTTTGAGAATAATAAAGAACTTCATCAAATGCATGTTAGAGCTATAAAAATGCAGTTGATTGCATTTTATTACAGCCTTTATCTAGCTATGAAGCCGTTTAGCTATGATTTCAAGTACAAAGTGGTAAAGTTTTATGGTCACCCATAAACCTAGTGAGCTAATAATATGTGTATGAAAACACTTCCTACTCCAAATAAATCCTATTGATAGCTTTTGTTGTTTTCAGGACGTACCGAAGTAGTTTTCCGAATAGAGTCTCAAGTGTCCATTATCGACGTCAAAATTGTTTGGGCATGTGCCTAGTTCCCGTTCGACTACGATTCTGATTTTTTTACATACATACATCACGCCTGTATTCCCAAATGGGGTAGGCAGAACACACGAAACGCTCTATAGACAAAACTATGACCATTTCACGTCTTGTGGCCACTTTTAGCATATTTTTTTAAGTTTTGAGTTGGCAGGTATAATAGTGACGGGTTGCTAGTTTGTCCCCTAAAGCTTAAAATATACCGTAACCTAAGTATTTTCCTTAGTCGCCTCTTGCGACATCCACTGAAGAAATGGATAGGTGTTATTCTATCCCGACACCACACAGGAACACACGCTCTTTTTACACTCAGAGAAAAAGGAATTCTTATGATGATGTCACAATTTTCAATAATACTCTTAATCGTCTTTCAGTAGATTCGAACAACATAAGTAATGTAATGTGTTCAGGATGGCATATGTAACCGATCGTATGTTTAGACACATAATCTGTGCGATATATTATGAATACATTTTTGTTTTGATCAGCATAATTTATTGAAATTGAAACAAAAATTGTAATTAAACCTGTAATACCTGTATTGAGAATGGGGTATTACTTCACAATTCGCCACCACTTTTTAACCGACTTCAAAAAAAGGAGGAGGTTCTCAATTCGTCGGGATATTTTTTTATCATTATTATTTTTTTTATTATTTTTTTTTATGTGTGTTCGCTGATTACTCGAAGACGCCTGGACCGATTTGGAAAATTTTTTTTTTGTTTGAAAGGGTATAGTTTCCAGGTGGTCCCATTGCCAGCATATCTTGATCTGGTGATGGAATATGAGGGAAATCGAGGGCAACCCTCAAATTTTATTGGCACAGGTAATGTTTTTAGTACATTTTTCAAAGCTACACCAGTATTTACGTCTGGCAGTAAAAAAAATATGACTGAGCTGATGATGGAAGGTCAACTCCTTAATGCTTAGGAGTTAAAGGATAATTCTTTCAATACTGAATGCACCTGCAGACTGGAAAATATAATTTCAGTAATTAGTGAGGCCTGCTGGTGATGGAAGGTCACCCTCATTATTAGACAAATGCTTTCAGTATAGCCCAAATTTGAAGTCGGTTTTTTTTTGTTTAAAATTATAGCAAAACTTTTGGTTAAAAAATGTTTGTAAGAGATGTAACAGTGACTCTGGTCCCCGAAACCAAACTTAAACCTATTCCAATCGCCTATTACGACATCCACGGAGGAAAGGGAGATGTGTTATTTTTATTCAGACACCACACGGGGCCTTTACACATATGAGAAGTTAAAAAGAAAACCATTCTTCGAGATTATCATAACTTCTGCGGTCTCATATTCATCGAAGGATATCTATATAATATACTGTGTACCTATGTGATAATGAAGTTTAAAAAATGGCACCGTAAAAATAGTAACCGCGGTATTTATTTGGCTATCGTACATTAGGGAATTCTGATGACAGTCGATGTCTTCCACAGTACTAAGCACATGCTGCGCTGATCGATGGTCTCAGAAACATATTTTAAAGCAGCGGTTCTTGACCTTTTTGGCTGACGACCCGTATTTCAAAAAGATTAGAAGCCCGCGACGCGATTAATATTTCTCAAAAAAGTGGTCAACCAGTAATTGCGGTGTTTTTTCAAAAAGTCCTGTGGGTCTTGCAACCCATCTCGATATAGCCAATTTGGGTGTCGACCCGTGGTTCAGAAACGATGTTTTAATGAATCAATGTAGGAAACGTCCTAAAGCAAACTTAAACGTAGCGACGCATGCACACTTTAAGTTTGCTGATTTAAATATTTTTCTGAAACTTACTCAACTAGTAGAACTAAATTAATAATCAGTGGAAACAGCTCCATTTACTTGCTAGTAGATGAAAAAAAAAATGGCCTCGAAGAAAAAATAAATCTGCCAGATTTGCCGCAAATTGGGGCTGGCTGACCTTTTAGGTTGAGGTAGAATTATTGTAAAACGAGGAAAAACTCGTGAAATAACTCTGAGTAGAGATTTCGAATTAAAATAATTAATATCAATTAAGTACTTACCCATTTTACAGCAACACCGAAAACAGAAAAAACCGTTGCAAATAAAAACACTTTACATTTTAAACTTTTCACGTGAAATACCAGGAGAGCAGAAATCACGTGGCGATCTTGGGCGGGCGGAGCGGATACTAACAAATTATGGCGAGAGAGCCTGAGCAGGGTGTGTAGATCGCACCCGTTGTGCGTGGTACATTGCGCGAATTCTTTTATCATTACTAGAACATGCATAGTGTAAGTAGCAGTGGATGAAGTTTTTGTGGAAATATGGTTGGGGTGTAAGTGTTTTTGGTAAGAGTATTGGTTCCGAGTTATGTTGATCTTCAAAATGCCGGGTTTAGTTCAGTTACGTACGAACAACGCAATTACTGCCGTAGCCACGGATTGGAGGAGAAGTGTCTTCGTAACGGCGATTTCAATTATAATGTTACTTTAAATTAAGACTTTATCCGCAAGTTGTAAAGTTAAAAATTGTAATTGCTTCGATGGAAAATTTACATCAGACAGAGTGATGGATTTGATGATTGGTGGGATTTAGTTGTAATTTCTTAAATTAACGAAAGATCGGTGAATAAAAAGTGTATTAATCGGTGAGATCCTGAAAACAAATGACATGTAAGATGTAAAACTTAATTATACAGCGTGATTAGCGTTTTGGGGACCCTCGCGTCTGAAATGACGCATACAGATTTAGGTATTTGACTGAATATTAGTTTACCCGTACGGCGTCGGGTTTAAAATAGCGCCTGTCCATTTCTTCCATGGGTGTCGTAAGTTTCGACTAAGGAAATATGGGATTAGGTATGCGTTAGGCGTTAGCAACCTGCCTCTTCGAGTATTATATCTCTTTTATAACATATACATAATATGGTAGAGAAACACTGATTATTTTAGAGGTCTCAATGTGATGTCGTACATATTTGCGCTTACTTTGTTAACGTTAAAATGTTCCACGAAAAAGTTGTGGACTGTGTTTATTTAAAATCCTTTGTATTTTTACATCCTTGCGTTTTTAAATGAATGAAGTCCTTTATTGATAGTCAGCTTAAACCGTCCATAAATGGGACCGTTACCTTAGTGCCTGTACCAGTAATAAGTTAAGGGCTTTGCGCTGGCTTTGCCTGTCGTCGGCTCAGTACAAAGTGCCCCCCGCAATCACGGAGACTTACCTGCTGAGCTCTGGAACCGTAATTGAAATGAAAAGCTATACGCAAACGCTTACCCGTGTGGTGCCGGGTTAGACTAGCACCTCTCCCTTTCTTCCCGCGGGTGTCGTAAGAGTCGACTCTGGGAAAGGGTTAGTGTATTGTGGGCGATGGGCTAGCAACCTGTCACTTCAATATCACGTTTAACCATCTGGTTACCCTGAGATTGCTAAACGTTGCACTGGATTTTTGAATTCATGTGCTCTGCCTACCCCTCTTGGGAATACAGGCGTGAGAATATGTAAGTATATATGTATGTATAAACGCTTAAAATAAACTAGAAAAGTACGAGTTGTACTCGCGAGTGAAGGTTTCCATACAATGGTACGGAATAGACCAGATGGTAGGGGAGACCGGGTACAAAAGTAACACTTTGTACTTATACCTTGATTTCTGGTTGGATGTTATTATTATCAATTAATGAATATTACCACATATAAATTCAGTTCATGCTCTTTACACAGGTAACTTAATTGTTTTACTGTGGTGTGTTTTAAACGAATAACAGAGAGTTAAAAAAAAGCCGTCACTTGTTACTTTCGACCACGTCGGCAGGTCGAAAGTAACACGTCGTGTGTCGAACGTAACAAAACTTAGGAGCTGCTAATTGAACGATTTTACATTTTAAAGCAATAAATTATTTATTTAAACAATATGTATTCATTACACAAACAATTTTTAGCATTTTAGAAGCTAAAATTTTATTTATTTTGAGAAAACAAGTCAACAGAAGTTGTTCTCAGTTTAAGGAATGGAATTGACTAATTTATGTTTATCATTTCGTTTATAATCAGACAAATCAGTATTATTCGTTTCATTTATAATTCTTAAGCGTTTTCACAGCATTCTGTTGAAGTAAGACACATAAAATATTTTTTAATACTGAGGGAAGCAAAATAGGATGTTACTTTTGTACCCATACGGATATGTTACTTTTGTACCCTTCCTTATTTTTAATAAAATGTGCAATACAACTTTAAAACGGGACGTACTAGTCAAAAATGAATTTAAACAATATACAATCAATCTATTCAAGAATGGATACGCAAACATTCAGAATACTATCATCTTTTTATAACTATGAAAACGTTAAATAAGAAAAAGTCGAAAAACGCACTTTAGATTGGTAAAAACACATTGCGTCCTGTCACACAGTATAACGGCGCGTAGCGCACGCAACAACCTAATGCGCAGGAGGGGGGCGCTCCTGGCTATCATCTGACTGCGTCGGAGCAGTTTTTACCCATTGGATAAACGTAGAGAGCGTTTGTTACTTTTGACCCGGTGTTACTTTTGTACCCGGTCTCCCCTATACAATGGACTAGATAAATAAGTGCTTTCCTGTTACCATTTATTGATAACGAGCCTATTAGGCAAAAGTTGACGTTTTTGTATGGGAGCTAGTTTTGTAAGGTACAGTAGCCTCCTTTAAATGTTGTTTATTTTCATTGAAAATGCAATTGAATATTTTGTGTATATTTCCGTGCAATAACCAAAAATCACACATAACGAAAAAAAAACATAAACATCACGCCTGCGAGGTAGAAAGAAACAACAGACCGCCATTCGCTTCTATTCTGTCATACTACTCTCGCTTCACGCACAATCACTCGTTTTCGGTTCACGGTTTCGGATACTTCTAACTTAGCCTCTCTTTAGAACATCGCCGATTTACTCGATATTAGTTCTTCGACCGCGCCCTCGACCGACTTGCCGTAACACACTTCCCTAGAAAATTTGAAAAACCAAAAGATAAAAACTATCTAACGCAACAGAGCGTATTCTGCCAGCCAAATGTCCATGGAATATTGTAAAGTAGCTGACCCGGCGAACTTCGTACCGCCTTTAGTAGCGTAGTTTTGATGCACTACTTTATTTTGTATTTTTCAATCTTTCTGAGAGATTTTCTAACAATTTTTTTCCGTAAAAACCTTCTACAGAGTATAAGAAAACTACAAAAAAAAGAATCAGCCAAATCGGTCTAGCTGATTTCATGTTATAGCGTGACAACGGGAAAAGGTTTCATTTTTATTTTTATAGAGGTAGATGAACAAACAAGCGTGAAGTGCGTTCCGAACACAAACACAAAACCACTTACTCTCAATGAATATCTTGTTAACTCCGTTGACTTGTATGAACGTCGTGTTAAAGGGTAGCATTTTGCGCGGCGCCGTAATCCCTTTTATATGCATTTCACACGCGTAGAGTATCAAAAAATATTGAAAAATGAAATTTGCATGTATTTTTAATGCCTGTTAAATCCAATTGGAGGACATTCTTCGACAACAATCACGAATTTTTAGTAGTATCAATTTTAAAGCGTAATTTTCGCGTCCGTTTGTATTTGTAAATGTGCTATTTTGTCTTTATTAGTGGGAGTCTTCTCAATATCTTGAAACTTCAAAAACGTGTACAAAAATTCTGTATAGTTCATCTCTCAAGTTAACCACGTTATTTCTACAATAGTGAAAGATTACAAAGTTCTTGTTGACAAAAGTGAACTGTAGTTTTAAGCTTTTTGTATCACTGCACTTTATTAAAGACTCGCAGCTGCGCGTGACACAAAACGTCCATTATAATCAGTTTATGTGACAAAACCATTGCTATGAGCAATCGGATCGCTAGTCAGGGATAAAAAGCGAGCTGTCCACCAGCAGTTTCAATATAGACGAACCCATATTGTATTAGAGAGTAAAATAAAGAATTTAATACAAAATCAGACACATGTTAATGCACAGCTATATCTTTCATGAATTTCGTAAAAGCTAATCGCAGCAAACTAAGTAATGATGCTTACAAAGAACGACAAGTGAAGAAAAGCGATTGAAGTCTGTGCAAGCACGCTAAACACTGACACCACAGTGATATTTTTTAAATTCGAAATACGACTATTATGTCACCTATAACTGTTCTTTTTTCTTCATATTATGTAGTGCAGAAGACGAATTTACGGGACTATAACGGATGACAGGATTTTTTTATTTCTCTTAAAAAAAAATCGATATGTTTAACAGATTTTAAACTACAGAAGATATCGCTTATCCATATCTGTATATCTCTGCCTTGCTTTTGTTTTGTTCACAATTACCGACACGATAACCGGCCATTGAAAGTCCGATTGGTTTTAACAACAATAGAAAGCTATTAAAAAATTGCAGTCACATAATAAACGACTTGTTGTCACTTTCCAAAGAATTTTGACGGAATTCCGGTCAATGTTCGTGATAAATTATATTATTTTTAATCGAATTGGCAAAAACATTGACCAAATTTGTTGGTCCATTATTGTGGTTTGATACCCCATGTCAGTGGTTTTAAATGTGAAGTGGTTTAGTTACTTTTAAAATTTACTTGTGATACAGTGCCTCTAAATAAAAAATAAAAAACTTTCTAATGTGACATCATTACAAAATCATATCACAGTGGTTTAATCGTTCATTAACAATATCATGGTAGCAGTTCAAACGTGTTCATTACCTTAAAGATGTCAAAAGATATTAAGCATTTTCGAAAAAAATGTTAATGGTTTGTGCATCACTGAACAGAACTTGACTTTAGTGAAAGATGAAAAGTTATACTATACTTTTTGATTTAATTGCCTCGGAATATGATTTCACGTAATTACTTTGAAAATGAAGTGTTGTTGTTTTGACACAAAAAACGAAAATACAGGAATAGCTCTCGTGGCTGCTTCCAATCGTATAGCAGGTAAACTAGAAAATTCATTAATAAACAGGTTTACAGAAGTCCACAGGAGGTTTATCGAACGTCAATTGAGTAATATCCGCAAAGACGCAACGCTTCGCTGACTTTTAATTCATGATTACTCATTCAATGTGAGCGCCTACATAGAAACTATTTTCGCAAAAAAATCTAAAAGAAGGTTAATTTCTTGTTTAACTGCTGCAATAAAACCTTAATTACTTGACGGCTCTAACTAGAATAGTATTTTAAAATAAAACACGAACGATTAGGATTCATTAAGTGATAAGGGAACTAGTTTAAATGTTCACATTCGGTTGTTTTCCGGCAGAGACCTCAAGGTCTGCCGTCGAACATGACTCTTACTCACATCGTTATTTTTTTGTTCCTCGCCTACACTGGATCCCACGCGGGAAGCGGTCCAACCAATATCATAGGAATTAACAACATTATTGACATACCGAACAAAATATCAGGAATTGCGGGATTCGGACCGAAGAATAGCACTAGTGGCGATGGAACAACTACAGTGATGGGATCAAACTTCGGTTCAGTTATACCTGATGTGTCACAGCAAATATTTGGAGCCAACACGACAGGAGACAAACGCAACGACACCAGCAGTGGGACTGGTTCATTCGGAAGTAACTTTGGATCGATCCTCTCCAACATTCCTAACCAAATCATTGGCCAAAATACAACAGCAATTACGGATCAATGGTATAACAAGATAACGGGTAATAATAAAACTTCGGGAAATGGTACCGATTCTGGATCTAGCTGGCCTGATTTTAACTCAATAATAGGCAGCGTACCCGATAAGATTTTTGGCAAAAACAAAACTAACTCAGAAAATGGAACAGATTCAGGATCGAACGGTTGGCCTGATATAGGATCCGTGATATCAGGAATACCTGACAAAGTATTTGGAAACAATAAAACTAGCTCCGGAAATGAAACTGATACCGAAAGTGGTAATGAATCTGGTTTTCCTAACTTTGGCTTCGGCAGTAAAAAGAATTGCTCTGCAACAGGCCCTGGTACCATTGCAACAAATCCGACCGGTGGTATACCTAACTTTGCCGCTATTATACCAGGCTATTCACATGAAACGAAACCAAGCGACTCCAAAAATACTACTAGTGGTGAAGATAAACCACGTGAAAGGAGGTGCCAACATTGTCAACATAGTAGCCATGGAACATCAACACAGCACGATGAGGAAAATAGCTCTGAACCAGAAAGTCCATCAAGAACTAAACGACAGACTTCAATTGCTTCGGTTTTAGGATCTGGAGGAAACGGCTTAGGCTCCCTAGGAACAAGTGGCCTTGGATCCTCAGCTTCTAACTTAGCTGACGACGCTACCCTGGTGATGGGGATGTTCCAGATCTTGGTGAAGCCTCTTAAAGGTCTCCCACTTCCAGGAATCGATGGATTCACTGATGTTATTAAAAATCCGCAGAACATTCTAACGCAGCCGCAGTCGCTTCTGAATGGAGGAAATAATTAGACGTAGAAGTTAAGAATTATCAGACACTAATTTAATTATTACAAGATTGAGCAAAAGTGGATACCTTGTTGTGTTGAATTTTATGATCTTTGACTGTTCTTTGGCTGTCTCTATGACCACCTCGTACAAAGCCACGTAGTCTCATGTTTTAAAATAACGTATGGAGATTTACGGTATTTAAACTCATTCGAAGACGCATTGATTTCAATATTTTTAACTCTTAACTTTTGAGTACCATGGCGTCTGAATGTACAATCTAATGACTTACTTTTCCTTAGCTGGAGTTCAGAAATACATGTTAATAAAGTTTAATTTTTCATTTAAAAGAATGGAATTGTTTTCGCTTTTTTGTTCCATTTTACTTACAATAGAAATACAAAAATTCAAATAAAACAATTTAAAGTCTCACTGTGTTTTACTTACTGTTTCGATTTGGAAACATAAACTGGTGTAAGCGTTGACATATTTTGATTCAAGCAACGCCAACGAAACTGTACCAGTTCAAATAAGTTTAGGTAGCGTCGCTTGAATAAACAACCCAATGTTTCTGCTGGGTCGCTTTGTTTCTGCAAGAAAATAAACAAAACTAACTAAGCTGAAGAAAGACTAGAAGAGACAAAATATTAGAGAAAAAGTAACATTATATTTATTGGGTGCAATGTATGTTATTTGAAATATGCAATCCAGACTAAACAAAACACATCATAAAATGACTAAGCATATATGGTGTTTACGTATCGGTTAGAATGACTGATAGGTGAACTAGAAAAAAGTAGCTACCTATGTTTTGTCTTTAATTTTATATCGTTACAGCCACACACGATTTAACAGTGAACTTCGTCACGTTCACCTTACGTCTTCCTCTGACGCATGCCCGTGCAACCACAGCGCATGCGCTGAAACTAGATCCGTCCTCAATCAAGACGCGCGCTGGCGGCATGCGCTGTTGTTGGTGGTTGCACGGGCACGCGTCAGAGAAAGACGCAAGGTGAACGCGAAAGCGCACTGGTGTGGACATAGCTAACACAAGCCTTTGAATTCTTCGTATTTATTTGTCCTGTGGATGATTTATGAATTACCAGGGTTTAATAAATAAACAGAGTTCGTTCACGGCCTGCCACCTCTAGACGACTTGTACCTAGAACTATGACTTGTTGAATCGAATTTCTTTTGCCTATTTTATATTAAGTACTGCCTAGCTCTAGACGACTAAACTGAACATTTAATCTGTACAAAAAATTGTGTATTTTTAACCGTTTTTCAGGAGCAAATGTAATCTTACAACAACTATCGGAAGGAAGGTTATTAACGAAGAAGTGAATCTTGTTTTAAATTACTGAATCGCTTTGCCGTTGTGATTTAGTAATGGATAGGATATGATATCAGATTAGGTTTTTTTCTCGGAAAACCATATAGTTTTCAGTATAGCAATAACCATAGCATAACCATAACTACAAGTAGTTCGTTCTATTTATATTGGTATGGAATAGACGTTTATTGGGTCTCAGAAATCTCATTTCTGCGAATAAATTCGAGGCGTTTTACTTCTATCTCTGTAAAAGATTTTAGCGGAAAGCGAAATCTTTCGAGGCTTATCATAAATGAATATAACGAAGGCTCTGACCTTGGCCCGTAAGTTTTAACTGTTTTTGTCGTACATTTCGTTCAATTTTATTATGAATTTCAGTAATTTCTTAGCATAGTTGAAACTTGATCTGCCATGGACACTCGGAGGAAGACAATGACAAAAATAAAAAAAATAAAAATTACAAGTAACGGTAAGTGGAAGCCTGGAGTGTTTAAGTTCCCAAAATTTTCAGTAGCGATGTCAAAATAGACACATCTTTTTCTTCTTCTTCCTCGATTCCTCATGTCTGAGGGTCGCGACAGCAGTTAGTAACTTGGTTTACTAGAGCTCTCCTTTCCACTCTATCTGCGGCCCTTCGGATCGATGCCTGTAGGTTTGCTCGGCAGACTTCCTTCACAGTGTCGGTCCATCGTGTGGGCGATCTTCCCCTGCCCCTGTTTCCTTCGATCTGCCCGACAACAATTAGTTTCTCCAGATTATCTGGGTGGCGTTAGGCAGACAGTACGTTGACAGTTATAAAAAAGTGAACCTTGCTAGGGAAAATTAGGAATTAAAATACTCGTAATACTTTTTGATAGTAACACGAAAAATAAGATAGGTCTGAAACGAGCCGAAGAAGTGAAGATACCGTTACGGCACGTGTATCAAACTATTATTTTTTTGATAGTATGTACCTACAATGACAAAACTTCACTAACCCAGAAGAAAAAAAAAAGGATTGTTTACTTCTCATTAAAAATTTGTACATGTACACCAACACAGATACGGAGCCGGGCTGCGTGGTGTCGGGGCCAACGGCGGTGGTGCTGCGGGCGTCGCGCGTTCTCGGCGCGGCGCCGCTGCGTATCACCCGCGTGCGCGCAGCGTGGCGGGTCGCACTGTCGTCCTCGCAAGCGTGGCTGCAGCGGCTCCTTATGACAGCGTGCAGTGAGTAGGATCCTTTAGGTTTATGTCATCCTGGTATCCTAGGAGTACAAAACGTCCATCCCAACATTATAATCCATTGACGTTTAGAGATAGATAAATTATATGACAACTGTACATTACTTGTCGTTTTCCTATCTCTGGTAAGCTTATCCATCAATGGATTTATTGGGACCGGCATCAAGTGCAACACGTTTTTACAGATTTGGTGATGGCCGCTGCGCTGGCATGGGACTTCACCCAGGAGCCAAGCAAGCGGATCCGCGCCGGCGAGTCTACCCTCAAGGCAGTGATCTGGATCTTCGACATGTTCCTAGTGATGCTGGTGGCCAACATCACGATCTACATGGGGCCCTGCCGTATGGAGAGCTTTATACAGATACTTAAACAGCTGCAGCATGTACGTTTGACAATCTCATTCGTGACCGTCACTGGGAATGAGGTGGAGGCGGGGGGCGGTAGCGTCATAGCGACACGCGATGTTATTCGCCTCCTCCCCTGCACTTCCCGCTGTCATTAAGTACCGAAAGAAAATGCTTGTTTTGTTCAGTTAGTAACAGTTTATGTGCACCATAAGGAAAATACAGGAGCAAATGGTTCAGCTGGTGGCAGGCGATCACCTACGTTGGTAGACTAGTTGCAACTAAGCCTAAAGTTTACTAAGGTATCTGCATGCCAAATTTCAAGCATCTAACTTAAGGGGTTTTTGATTTTTCATACAACGGGATTTTCCCGCTAATTCCCGTTCCCGTAGGAATTTCGCAATATCCCGTTGCAACTAAGCTTAAAGTTTACTAAGGTACCTGCATGTCAAATTTCAAGCGTCTAACTTAAGCGGTTTAGATTTTTCATACAACGGGATTTTCCCGCTAATTCCCGTTCCCGTGGGAATTTCGGGAATTCCTTTCTTAATGTACCTCTACGGTACCTAAGCTACGTCCCTTCCAAATTTCAAATGCCTACGTTTAGCCGTTTAGGCTGTGCGTCGATCTGTCAGTCAGTCAGTCAGTTTCTCCTTTTTAGGGTTCCGTAGCCAAATGGCAAAAAACGGAACCCTTATAGATTCGTCATGTCTGTCCGTCTGTCTGTCCGTCCGTCCGTATGTCACAGCCACTTTTTTCGGAAACTATGAGAACTATACTAATAAAACTTGGTGAGTAGATGTGTTCTGTGAACCGCATTAAGATTTTGACACAAAATTTAAAAAAAAGCAATAATTTTTTAGGGTTCCCCATACATGGAACTGAAACTCAAAAAAAATTTTTTCATCAAACCCATACGTGTGGGGTATCTATTGATAGCTCTTCAAAAATGATATTGAGGTTTCTAACATCAAACTTTTCTAAAGTGTATCGTTTGCGCGACAGACGCTTCCAAAGTTGAAAAAGTTGTGTCCCCCCCCCCCTCTAACTTCTAAAATAAAAGAGTGATAAATCTAAAAAAAATATATGATGTACATTACCATAAAAACTACCAACGAAAATTGGTTTGAATAAAATCTACCAAGTAGTTTTTTTTTAATGAATAAAAATAAAAATTTATCATTAGTTCGAAAATCTGTCACTAGATAGCGTTGGCTGTAAGCTACATCACGGTATTATTTACTTACGTATCGTTTACGGAACCCTCAGTGCGTGAGTCCGACTCGCACTTGGCCGGTTTTTATATATTTAAATAATGTCACAAAAATTTAACTAGAGTCTGGCTAACCAAAGCGTGACCTGAGAAAACGCGGCAAATTTAAAAAATATTTATATGGTATTACTAACTATAGTAGCACGACACTGACACAACGTTTGACGTATAGCACCCCATTCACGATAGCTCCGGGATGTGGGCGGGACCCACATCCAAATGGAGCGACGCCGGTAGCACTGGATTTGCCCATTGACTGGCGTCGCTCCGGCTCTTCAGTTCTCAACAGTATTGCCAACGCAATGCTAAAATTATGCCTAAAATATGTTAATTGTCGTAAAATAATGCTAGAAAATATGCAAAAAAAAATTATATGTCAAATTAAATAGAACGTCATTTAATTTCATAATACTTAATGCTTATTTATAAGAGGAGTCAAAGAACGCGATTGGTGTAGGCCTTCCTACAGAGAGGGCGTTTTTTGACTTCCTTATACAACAATGCAAACAGTATTTTTTTACGACTAGATATGAAATAAAATATAAAGTTAAACAAAGGCAAGATAAAGAGTGCCTAATAAAAAGGGAAACGTGTGTATGGTAAACTTTGTTTTTATTGTCGTTTCTAATTAAACGTCATTTAAAGTAAGTTCATGGTTAAATATTTACCTAATGATTTTATGCCAAAAAGTATGCTAGATGCAAAACAACAAATAAATATGCCAAATTTTGCGTAACTTGCTAAATTGGCAACACTGACGAACGAACTGACGGCTTGGACGTGGGATCCGGCATTCACGGTGAGTTCGCGCCAAAAATATCGTGCGCGGACGTGGGTTCGAACTCTGGAGCGACGATTCGCCATTGACGATCAAATTGGACCAGGTTAAAGGATCCGACCACATCCCGGAGCTATCGTGAAAGGGGTGCATATCTTTGTCAGATTAATAATGTTCCCATATAAAACTTTTTAGAAAAATCCCAGGTCACGCTTTGGTTAACCAGACTCTATCATCAAAATATCAGTGAGCAAAATACAGACCAAATAGGTGGTGTGCGGAGAGATATGCGGAAGGGACAAAGAAGCGCGTGAACAGCGCGCCCTTGCTTTTTAGTTAACATCTTGCGAAATCATATCCCTTACACTATTCACCCAGAGCTTTATTTACGTTCCTCGATACTAACATTGGCTTTTATGGTGAACGATCGTGTTGCTCTAATATTGTCCTGGTTGAATTCGAAACGCGTCATTGTATTGTAGTGATATCAATAATCCTTGTTGACTTCACCCTGTAAGTTCATTCAAAATTTATCTACAATGGGTAATATTCATTTCATTCATAAACATTACAGTTAGTTACATAAGTCACTTATTCTTTGTTATTATTATCCTATACACTTATTTGTCAAAATCTTATAACTAAATATCTCCGCCCTGATCCATGCCTGGCCCAAAGGTGCCCATTACGCTGGCTGCATTGCCGCGCTGGACTGCAATGGTAACCGGCTGGACTAGCCACGAGCCTGAGCGGGGATCACAGCCTCTTTTTTTGATAAATTTGATTTTAGATAAACTTCGAACTTAAAATGAAGCCGCCATCTGCCAAATCAGACACCATGAAGAGCTTTGCGATCGTGTCTTTGCTGGTCTGGTCCACGGGGATACAGTTCTTGGATATTTACAATCTGATGGTGACAGCTGTTAAGGAGAATAAAGTGTGTAAGTTTTTTTATTCTTTTCCATACCACGTAAGTCTCAAAATTTTGATACGTGATATTTTTTTTATTTCAAAGGATTTTTCACTTTTTCTTTGAGTAGCCGTGCAAAAAGAGCTAGAATTTTACTAACGAGAGTATTTATTATACTTAAGAACTATGAACTGAACTAATGAGTGACTAAATAAAAAAAAAGATATCATAAATGTCACTGTTTTAGTTCCAATTATGAGTAAGCTAGAGACACTAAAAATCACTTTTTCCCATTTCGTTGCCACTTTTAGCATAATTCCAGGTTAAAAATAGATGAAGCAGATACAATAGTGTCAGGTTGCTGGCTTTAGTTGGATGGTTGTAGGTTGACAGGTTAGCAACCGGACACTATTATACTTCTTTTATTCAAATGAAATGGTCACGATCTTGACTAGACGTTTTGTATTCTCTGATTATCCCATTTGGGAATATTTGACTTTTATGTATGTATGTCTGCAGGGCCCATAATGTGTATGTACTGCACATACTACTACGCCAATGTGATCGGTGTGGTGATGGTGCTGCAGTGGAGCTGCACCGCGCGCGGCGCCCACGCCGCCGCCGCCGCGCTCAACCGCCAGCTGCGCCAGCTGCGCCACGGTGACTTCACCGCCATCAATGTCTTCATATACATTTTTAGCAATATCCTCATCACCAACTTCATCGCCATCTCCATAACTACTACGTTCATCATTTACTGTATCACCTTCTTTGTTTTCGTCTATATTCTACTACTGTATGTTCATCGCTATTTCCAACACCGTCTTTGTTCCGTTTTTATCCCTTTCAGAACAATAAAATAAATTAAGCCCGAAGTGAGAGAATTTAATTACTGTGCTATAGATACTACCTACCCATAAGCAACGAAAAACATACTTAAATGGGACAAACATCTGCTCCGATTGGGATTCGGAATCTGGTTCTGAAGCTTCATAGTATTTTATTTTCACTTTCTCTTATCAGTCTCATCTCATTTTAGACTATGATGGGGTAAAAATATTCTGCCGTCTTATAATCAACACTTTTTTTACCAGATTTCTTGACACATGACATGTTCTACACGCACACTCTAAGAGCCCCCGCACACTGGCCACTCAGTGGCGGCCACACTGAAGCGTCTAGTGGCCGCCACAAGCT
>BHDV01006211.1:13974-29447 GCA_005406045.1 Adoxophyes honmai | reverse complement strand
GTTTGTATCCGAAAATCGTAGTTTGAAACACCCAACTCGAAATCACTTAAACGTCTCAGAAATAAATTGTTAAACTTTGACAAGCTTTTTAGCAATGTTTCTGTGAGAAAGTATCCTCGTTTTTGGCATAATATGATACATTATTAACATAAGTTCAATAAATAATGTTTGTATTTGATCTACCTACATTTTTGTTTTTTCGTTTTTTTCCTACCGCCGCAACACTGTGCAACGCTCTAATTTCCCTGTGCTCTGCGACCGGACTTTAGACGCTCTGTATTGTTACATTGCATTCTCGCAGACTTCTTTTCACATCATGAGAAAAAATACATTAATCATAAACACATTTTTCGTCAGAGGGAGTATACAGCGCATCTGATCAGCCAGCTGGTCGTGTACCTGGCCCCGAAGTGCGAGCTGGTATCGAGAGAGCTGGAGCAGTTCACGAAGCAAGTCATGCTGGGGAACGCCAAGTTCATGCCGCTCGGCATCTACACGCTGGCTCGCCCGCTGATGGCTACGGTATCCTGTTAACTTATGTTACCCTAGTAACTGCACTCTCTCGCCAAGCAGGTCATGCTGGTGAACGCCAAGTTCATGCCGCTCGGCATCTACACGCTGGCTCGCCCGCTGATGGCTACGGTATCCTGTCAACTTATGTTACCCTAGTAGCTGCACTCTCTCACCAAGCAAGTCATGTTGGGGAACGCCAAGTTCATGCCGCTCGGCATCTACACGCTGGCTCGCCCGCTGATGGCTACGGTATCCTATCAACTTATGTTACCTTAGTAACTGCACTCTCTCGCCAAGCAAGTCATGCTGGGGGAAGCCGAGTTCATGCCGCTCGGCATCTACACGCTGGCTCGCCCGCTGATGGCTACGGTATCCTGTTAACTTATGTTACCCTAGTAACTGCACTCTCTCGCCAAGCAGGTTATGCGGGGACGCCAAGTTCATGCCGCTCGGCATCTATCTACACGCTGGCTCGCCCGCTGATTGGCTACGGTATCCTGTGAACTTATGTTACCCTAGTAACTGCACTCTCTCGCCAAGCAGGTTATGCGGGGACGCCAAGTTCATGCCGCTCGGCATCTACACGCTGGCTCGCCCGCTGATGGCTACGGTATCCTGTCAACTTATGTTACCCTAGTAAATGCACTCACTCTCTCACCAAGCAAGTCGTGCTAGGAAACGCCAAGTTCATGCCGCTCTATTTGCGATTTGATTGGTAGAAAATATTCTTTATTTCTGCGTTTAATTGTCGATTTAACAGTCTGAAAGTCTGTCTAAAATAATGTAGTTTTTTGTTAATTATATTAGGTTTTAAATCTACAATCACAAAACAAAATACTGCCAGAAAAGTAGATTATTCATAACTATTGTTTTACGTATTTTTTAGTATTCGGAATTTTATGCGAAATAGAATTATGGCGAACAAAATTATTGATAGCTAAAATAACCGAACCCTTAATCACTGCGTGGATCAAACTCTATTTCTTCAAAATGTTTCCTTTGAAAAAACGCTAGAAGAGTTTGCAGTTGAATATTTTGATACCCAAAACTAGTTGCTAAAATGGTAGTTTCTCATTAAAATTTGAATAACTGTTTCAGATTCTCGGAGGTGTCACGACATACCTGGTTATTATAATACAGTTTCAGAAGATCTCCGACCTACTTTAAGTTGTTTTTATTGAAACTTTGTATCGTTGTGTTTGTGTCATTACGAATTTATTGCATTGAGATTGTATTTTATCTTTCTGTCTGTAATCAATAATCACTGATCAGTGTACAAAAAAAATTATGCGTGAGAACAAATAAAAAATAGTTTGGTGTAATTTATTGTACTCGTGCCATTTTCATTTTTCGAAATTGTTTTTTTGTTGTTGATAAACTAAAAAATATGTGTCACATTTTTTTCCATAATCTAACTTACGGACAAATTAGATTAGAATGATATATTTTTAACCCTGTCATCATCCCTATCATATTATGTAGGTGCCCTAACAGTTCATTGAGACTATTCAATGAGTAGATACACATTAATACAAAAGTTGAAATCCTGATCATCAAATTAAAATTATAAATACACTAATCAGGTAAGAAAACAACATTAGTTCTAAATGTTAGCTATAGTCAAGCTACCGCGTTTGCTTGGCGACTATACTACAATCATTTATATTTGCGACGGCCGGATAGCCTAGCGGTTAGAGAACCTGACTGTGAAGCTTAAGGTCCCGGGTTCGATCCCCGGTCGGGGCAGCTGTTTGTATGATGAGTACGAATGTTTTCTTTCGAGTCTTGAATGTTTATCTGTATGAAATATAAGTAAGTTTATCCGTTGTCTAGTACCCATAACACAGGCATTAAATTGCCTACTTTGGGACTAGGTGATTGGTGTAAAAATTGTCAAGTGATATTTATTTATTATTATTTATTTATATTATACATTTTTAAAAGTTAAATACTTACTTAAATGAAATTATCCATTTGTTCATCTCTAAATTGCTGCCCCTCTCTACAACTGAAAGGTTGGCTGGCAGAGATACTTTTTGAAATAACGTCTTAGTAAGGTACCTTGTCATCTTTATTTGCGACTTATCTGTATTTCTTTTTGTATGGTATATAGTTTTTTTACTTAGACTTTTATTTACATGTATTTATTCTGGTTGGTGTCGGGTTTAGAATAACTCACCTCCATTTCTTCCCTGGATGTCGTAAGAGGCGACTACGGAAATAAATAGGTACAGGTATATTTTAGGCGACAGGCTACCACCTGTCACTATTATACCTGCCAACTCGAAACCTAAAAGAAATGTTAGAAGTGGCTTTGTTACATGAAATAGTCATGGTTTTGTCTATATATCTTTTGGTGTGTTCTGCCTACCCCGTTTGGGAATACAGGCGTGACATATGTATGTATTTACAGGCTCAGTGTGTCACTGAACTCGATCTCATGGGTCAGACTAACTACTGAACTTGACCGTTTAGTCCCACCCATATTAGTCACATATTTACAGTACAAATCACCGCATTGTTAGACAATAGCTTTGTCTCGTTGTAATTTAAGGAGTTGAAAAGAGACGGCGTGGTCGACTTTTACGCGTTGAGCGTGTAGGACACATCCCGGGTAGGGTTCCGTAGCAGATATTGTAAATTGAAAAACGACATTTTCTTATTAAATTTGAAAAATCTAGGTACAAATGAGGTAGAGCACTCCGAACGTTAAATGTACGAAATCGTGTCCTTCTGTCGTAGTTACTTTTACCGGGTGTCCCTTTTTGTACTGACAAAAAGTTTTAATGTGACTTCTTCAGGTTAGGTTGAAAAAACAGTCGCTCGAAGAGTCAACTCACTGTTATCGATGTATCGAGTGTGGCGCTGATATTCCGAAAACCGATTTTTACCGCAAATTTTCCAAAATGCCATATTCCCATTATCTTTTTATACTAAAGCTTAGTTGTACTCTGTGAGAATCTATAGGTGAAGGCTAGATGTACAATAAAAGTTCGTCTAGTCTGCTATATTGATGGATAATACTCTGAATTCATGAACAGATTGTGATCCATCAGTATTCGCGTATTGAAGGATCACAATATTTAATTTACTGTACGTCTAGCCTTTGCCATACACAAACAGCGAGCGTCAACGGAGCTCCGCTCACGCGGGGCTTCTATTTCTACGTGATTTAGACCCTTCAGGCCGATGAAAACTTTACATAACCTAAACCTATCTACGTTTCATTGATTCAAGTTGGAAACATATGCTATTGTAAATAACTTTCAATAAGAAATCTGCGATTAGAAAAATTGCTTGCAATGCAATCTACAGAAAATTATCGCGACACACACAACATAATATCAACTACATATTGCTGCAGCATGGAGCATGGCATCGGGTGTGTGAACTTGAATTTCCTTTTTAAAATCATAATATAACTCGCACCATTTTATAAATGACTTTATTTTTCAAACGTTTACTTGTTTTGCCGACGAAGTAACAATCACGCGATTTAAAAATTAAGTGAGTACTTTAAAATAAATCCCAATGAGTTCTAGCTGTTAGAATCATTAACAAATGGTCATCAAGAGCTTCCATAATATACCTACAATGTTTCAACATGTTTATTCAACATAACATCCAACAAAACATGCATAAACATGTTCATAATTAATACGTATCAACGCCAAAAGACAGCTTGAACCAAGACTATGGAGCCAGACAATAAACATTCGGACTTGAAATTCCACTCAATTCCAAGAATCCTTGACAGTGACGGAACCAAAACGTTAAAGGGCTAGTTTTCACTAGTAAATAGTGACGAAAATTAACGGGTTTTATGTCCTCTGGGAAGGGTGTGTTTATAATGAAGTGAATTACTGCCACAAGCCGACGCAATGATACGTTCAGAACTTGTAAACTTGTTTGTGTTTGGTTGTTTAAAATTTGAAAAACATATTGTGAATTCCGAAGTTTCAGTACTCCGCTCAATCAGGGACTTCGCGCTTCGGACCAATGGAAGGTGATCATTTTATTTTTAAATAGATATTGGCCAACTAACAGGAGATCCTCTTGTATGCAGCTTCCTCGCTCAAAGGCTAGCGGTGGCCATACAACGCAAAATGCTGCCTGCATGATGGGAACCTTAATAGAGAGCCCAGCTTTGTTTAATTAAGTTTCAGTTAAATTTTATGTAGCTAGCAATTGCTGTAGGCTAGCAACCTGTCACTATATATTATTATACATCTCTTTTATCGAGTTTAAACTTAAAATTATACTGAAACTGGCTAAGAAACGTGAAATAACCATGATTTTGAATATTTATGTGCTCTGAAATATTTGGCGTGACGTCTGTTTGTTTTATTGAGGATTAAGTAATTATGTTTAATATTGGATCCTCAAAATAGCCGTGACTGATTATCTAGTATCCAGTAGAATTGACATCCTCAAGTTTTTAAAAAAAAAGCTCGACGCGGCTACAGACGTAAATAATGCAGTATGTCTTATAGTATCAGTAGCACGATATATTTATGGAGTAGTAACTAAAATACCAGCAAGATTGGTAACTTTTTAAACAAACTATAGGCGACATTCCAATCGAATAATTAACAATTAAAAAATCTACGTATCTCGAAAACGCTGACACTTTTATTAAAGCTTTCTATCTTTAACTTTATCATATATCTTCCCCTTAAGTTCGTCGTGCTACTTACGAATCACGGTGTGCATAGCTATAAACACATCGTACCTATACAGCGGTAGAGACTTAACGAAACCTATAGCTGTTAGTCAGGGCGTAGGTACCGTGTGGACACCATAACGTTTACGTAAACACCTCAGTGTTGCTTAGAAACAATGCTTCCAAAACATATAATGGCCAAAAAACACTTGGGATTAGATTTGTCGCAGTCGCATTGCGAGGTGTCGGGCCCGACGGCGCTGGTGCTGCGGGTGTCGCGCGTGGTCGGCGCGGCGCCGTTGCGTGTCGCCAGCGTTAATGGGAAAACTGTGATCAGACCGTCACCCGCACTCGCGGTGTTGCACCGCCTGTTGATGACCGCTTGCAGTGAGTATGGCGTACTTACTAGGAAGGTTTACTAGGGATGTAACGGAGCTTCGATAGACGGAACTCCCAGTATCACACCTCCGATTCCGACTTGAGTTCCTACCTTTTTTCGATCGGAGGTCGCCGACGACTTTCACCAAGCTTTTGTTGATAAAATACAACAAATAGATATGTTATTTTAATCAAAATTTCACAATCCGTCGTCCGTGTTTAATTTCTGAGTACTTAAATCAAAACCTAACAGACGTTTAATCTTTTAGGCTTTGTCACTTTAAAACTCTTTCATCTTTGGCTATGTAACGTGAAAGAGTTGTACATTGCTCTGCCTACCCCATTTGGGAATGTACCATCGAACCAATTGATTACTGACCCACCATAGAACCTATTCACAGTGCACGTCATAGTGACATTGCATAGATTGACAAAAGAAATGTTTATGACGTTTATTGTGACAACGTTCTACGGTGGGTCAGGAATCAGTTGGTTCGATAGTATATTGGATGCCAAAGGTACAACCGAACACAAGAAATTCAGTTCTAGGAACTCAATGCTAATACCCGCGAGGTTTATCTTTATAACCTACTGGGTAAAATCAAAATGGTGTTCCAAAATACGTGTTTGAAGGAGTGAATGACGCTCTGTTGTCTCTGCCTCCCCTGCTGGGAATGGGACAAGACGTTTAGGTTGCCAGTCCACCGGAGCGGATTTTATTGGTTGATTTTACCTCGCTCACCGCTCCTCTACCTCCAGTGGACAGGCAGCATTATGTATGTGATTTTGTATCACTGTACTATATTATTCCAGATGTAGTATTGCTCGGAGGGTTGGCTTGGGACTTCACTCTTGAGCCGAGGCAAAGGATCCGCGCAGGCGCCACCGAGATGAAATCAGCCATATGGATCCTCGACCTGCTCTTTGTGATGCTGGTGGCGAACATAGCCGTCTATACGGGACCTTCCCGTGTGAAGAGCCTCATACAAGTGCTTAAACAAATGCAACAAGTAAGTAGATGTAAATGTACCTTCAATGACAAAACATAAAGATCGAAGGCTTTGCATGAAACCTCGGGTAGATATTCTTCGCATGATTGATCTCGACAGAACCCAGCCACAAAGTTCGCACATGGGCCTTTGGAAAGAGAGTTGTCGTAGGTTTGGCCAGCCTTTCTCGACAGCACCAACATTCACCGATAAGGCTGATATATGCATTCTTTGTGGCCGAGTGGCTATGATTATGAAATTTCGCACCACCACAAGTTGGTACAGATATCGTTATCAAAAATCAAAGGTACACCGCGAATCTACTGTTCTTTGCAAACAATTACAAAACTTCAAAATTCTGGCAATTTGGTAATTTCAGATCAATTTGGACCTTGGGATTCCGCCTCCATCAGCCAAGACAAACATCCTGAAAAGCGTTGCCGTTGCTGCAGTGCTCGTGTGGGCTGTCGGGACCCAACTGATGGACATATACGACCTGACGCTTACAGCTGTTATGGAGAAAAAAACATGTAAGATCAAGATTATCACGACAATATTGTGTATCTAACTAACTAGCATCTGTTGTTCTGCATCGCACAACCATCCCTAGCCACACCTTAGGGTGCCTGTCCACTGGATCGCAGCGAGGCAGCGGAGTGGTGAGCGAGGTAAAGATACCAATAGAATTGCATCCACTGAAGAGGAGCGGAGGTTTCATGCAATTCTATTGATGGATTTTTATCTCGCTCAACGCTCCGCGGCCACGTTCCGCTGTGCTACCTCGTTTCGCTCCAGTGGACAGGCGGCCTTACGCTGAACAGTATTTGTACATCACAGCTCAATGCCGTTGTGACAATCATCTTCGTATCTCAACACACTTCATAGAAATAGCCTCTATATGCTTAGCACAGCAACAAGAGAATCGACACTCGCGTGTAGTAGAATGCATGTCACTTACTGACTTCTCTAGTTAGACAGTGACAGGTATATTACTGAACCGCGATTAGAAAGGGATTCGAGAGTACCGTTAGCACAATTGTACTTAATAAATGATGAAATATAATTATAAACCAATTTTTGATATCTTCATAAGTGCAGACTAGGGTTTGGGTCCCGGGACGTCTCGAGTCTCGAAGTCCCGGGACTTTTCGTAATTTTAGCTGTCTCGAGTCCCGGGACCTTAGACTCGAGACTCGAGACGAGACAAGATTATCGAAATTAATTTTATTCTCAAGTAATTGAAGGAGCATAACGCTATCTGTACGTTTATTGAATAACTACGTGGTCTGCTAAGTTAAATAAAACAAGTGAAAGACTTATTTACAATGCATTTTACTATACATATTTAGATTATTTTGATGAAGCAAATAATCTATGATTACGAGAATTAACAATTTTGTGATTACGACCAATGATTAGATTCTAGTTCGTGTAATAAATTCAAGTAAACATTTAATTTTGCACATACATACGTTATCACGCCTGTATTCCCAAATGGGGTTAGGCAGAGCGCACTATACGCTACATAGACAAAACTATGACTATGTGTGTCTACTCTAATATCACATGTTTTGTCAATCGCTTGAAGGTCAGCAGGAAGAGATCCCTTAAGGGATATGTTCGCCTTTGTACTTGTGTTTTGTTCTGTACTTGTTAATTTGTCATGTTTATTTTGTACAATAAAGAGTTACATACTATGTCACGTCTCGTATCATTTCAAGTATAATTATGTTTTAGTAGGTTTTGAGTTTCCAAGTATAATAGTGACAGGTTGCTAGTCTGTCGCCTAAAGTGTACACACCTTCAGTCTTTTCCTTAGTCGCCTCATATGACATCCACGGAAGAAATGGAGAGCTGTCATTCTAAATCCGACACCACAAGGGACGCACATTTAATATTCTGTATAATAAATGTTGATTCTATACAAACAGTTGTCCTTTTTTAACTGGTACAATTTTTGTCGTAAGAGGCGACAAAGGAAATAGGTTTAGATATGCTTTAGGTGACAGACTAGCAACCTGTCACTATTATACTGCCTCTTCCATCTGTTTTCAAACCTAAAATTATGCTAGAAGTGTCTGGAAAGCGTGAAGTAGTCATAATCATGGTTTTATCTATGTCACGTTTCAGTTAACCCGTGTGGTGCCGTGTTAGAATAGCACTTCCCCCTTTCTTCCCGTGGGTGTCGTAAGAGTCGACTTTGGGAAAGGGTTAGTGTATTGTGGGCGATGGGCTAGCAACCTGTTACTGCAATATCACGTTTAACTTCTGGTTACCCTGATATTGCTAAACGTGGTACTGAATTTTTGAATTCATGTGCTCTGCCTACTCCTTTTGGGAATACAGGCGTGACATTATTGTATGTATGTATGTACGTTTCAGTTGCTCTGCGTACCCCATTTGGGAGTATAAGCGTGATTGTGTGTATGTGTGTACAATTTTAAACAAAAAACTAACTTAATTATAATTTTACGAAAGCTCCAGTAAAAAAAAAACAAAAGTCTCGAAGTCCCGGGAATTCCCGGGACTTTGACGGTAGGCTGTCTCGGGTCCCGGGACTTCGATCTTGTCGGGAATTCCCAAACTCTAGTGCAGACCCTTATAGATAATAGAATTAATAGCTGAATATAATTTGCATATTTAAACTCTGTTCTCGGTAAATACTATCATTTTTTTAATAAAAAATTGTAATATCATATCTGACAAATCTGTCACTAACCACATTATTTCGCTTTATCAAATTGCCGTAGCTGTTCAAAAACACATAAAAAAAATATATTTAAAATACTTTAAAAGCGCTACAGGTTTAAGAAAGTAACTCTATTTGATCTGAAGTATTATCTCTTAATGCTAACGGAAATCAATAGAAAAACGCTACATAATTTGATATTTTTTCCATGCTTTAGAAATTCATTGTACCAAAATAACAATTTACTTTATCTGCATACTCTACCACTGACAATGTCATATCATGCATTTAGTTCAAAAATGACATATGCGCCCAATCCCTTTCTAAACGCGGTTTGATAATACTCTATCTCGCGTGCATCTCTTCTCGCGCCTTATTTTGCTAAGTCGGCTGGCTGCTCTTTGTAACAAATGGTTCTCTCATGTGCAGGGTCTATAATGTGTATGTACTGCACATTCTACTATGGCACTGTGCTGAACGTGCTACTAGTACTGCAGTGGTTCTGCCTGGTGCGCGCCGCGGGCGCCGCCGCCGCGGCGCTCAACCGCCAGCTGGAGCAGCTGCGTCGAGGTGCCTATACCCTTATGAGTCTTTCTCAAAAAAGTGGCAACGATGAATTAATTTTGCATTTTTTTTAAAAGTGTGTTTTTCTTCAAATTTTTTTTAGACAATAGCTAAAAATATAATCAAATAACCGAAATAACTTAGAGGGAACAAAATATTTCCTTTAGTTTAGAAGATATAGGTCCTCAAAGTTTTTGATATACAGGTGAACGACAATTCATAGTCAGGTTATCGACAATGGTCGCAGGTTAACGACAATCATATGTAAACCTAAGCAAATTTCATAACAGGTGAACGACAAGAGGAAGCAGATGATTGATGAGCAAATCAAAACAATTTTAAACTGACATTAAGTGCTTTATTTGATGCGTTTTACGTAACTTATGAAAAAAAAAACACCCGTAGCAATGTAACAAAAAAATTTTGTTCTTAGGATGGGTTGGGTTGGTTCATAGTATTTATATTACAAAAATCTTTTTGTACTTTACTTTTTTCCTATATTCAGCATACAATTCCAGATTATCTTTAATTTTCTTAACCTGCGTTTCTCCTTTTCTCTCTTTTTTGCTAGTATTTCTCCATTTTAGACAGGTGAACGACGTACACGTTATGGACAAAATGACAGTTACAGTATTAATCTTAAGCGAAAAGTTTGTTTGATAAATTTCGCATTTACACACATGAAAGTAAACCGCCTTTTACATATTTTAGGCTATTATCAGATAATTAGCTCATACAGAAAACAAAATATGAAAGACAGAATAAAGACAACTTACCCGTTACAAACTCCAGATCGCGTGAATGTATTGTTTGTATTTTTTTTCACCGACACATCGCTGACTTGCTACTTCCACCAGCGTTAGCAGACAGTTGCAGCTTTCGTCTCATGCTGGGTGAGATGGATTAGGCGTAATAGAATTCGCACAGGAGTAGCGTTTATGTCATGACAGGTGAGCGACAAAAACTACCGCGGACAAACTTTAATTGCAAATAATTAGCTATGTAGGTACAATTCTTTTATTCGAAACAATAATATTAAATCTTGATCATATAGGTCAGTGAAATATAGAACACAAATAAAAATAAATTGGAAACATATACGAGTTTTTTAGCTCCAAACATAAGTCCCTCGCGTTGGGACACGACAAGTGAACGACAAAACGTAGTGTTAATTATTTTTTTAACCTATTAATTTACATTATTTTTATGTTAAAACATTTGGCCACTATGTAAAAGATGTCTTTTAATTTAAATACACTTTTTAATTACAAGATTAGTGCATGACAAAAAAAAAGTTCTAAGAGAAACCTACTGACAGGTTGCGTTGCCACTTTTTTGAGAAGGACCCTTATCCATTTCTGGATATAAGCTTGATTAATTGACCTTTACTAGATCATCAATCTATCCTGAGAATGGCCTTTCCACATCCCACTCTCCGTAGCATAATTTTATCTAGGTACTCATGAAATGGCGATGCGCAATTGGTAGAACCAAAAATTCTCTATTGTATTTTGATTTAGTTTTGATTTATTTAATTTAGTAATTTTAGTTTTAATTTGTTTTTATAAAATATGGACCCTGTAACAATGTGCAGTGTTGTCTGAAATAAATGATTTTTATTTTATTTTATTTTATTTAAAAAAAAAGTAAATGCTGGAAGTGGCCATGGTACTTAGTTCTTCGTCCACTTAGCGTTTCATGTGCTCTGCCTACCGCATTTAGAAAAACAGGCGTGATTTATGTATGTACGAAATTAGATTTTTGCTATGAATGTTGGATGTATCTAATATTCTACACGTCTTGTTCCAAGTTAACCCGGAGTCGATGCAGAAAGGAGAATTCCTAAGATCACAGTCCGTCAGCATCCTGGTGAACGGCGTCTTATCTCACGGAGACGGTGCAGGTAATACTCACCATACCCTAACAATCGTAACATATGTCACAGATTTACTATGAACTACTATTTTGTTTGCTTGTTTGTTTTGTTTGCTGCTGCGTTGGTTTGGGCACGTGGAGAGAATGGATGAAGCAAGGATATGTAAGCAAATTTACAAGGGAAGTGTGTTTGGGCAAGTCGGTCGAGGGCGCCCCCGAAGAACGTATATCGACCAGATCGACGATGTACTAAAGGGAGGCCAAATTAGGAATACCCGAAACCGTCGAGCGTGTATGACGAGAGTTATGAATGTGAGTGAAGCGAGAGAAGTATGTCAGAATAGAAGCGAATGGCGCTCTGTTGTCTCTGCCTACCCCGCAGGGAATAAGGCGTGACGGTTATGTATGTATGTACTATTTTGTCTTCGCTACATCACGCAAGACACAGTAAATAAAGCTATGAGAGGCACAAGCTCCATCGGGACTATTCGGGACCTTAGTACTGTGGCTCCGCTGTTTATTCATGTTAGATAATTATTTCGCTGTCTCTGAGACTATGCTGTCTGCTCATTCGTCCGCCTATCCGTCACAGTGCTCTAATTCTTGAACACCGACACTTGAAAATTTCACCGGTTATTGTATAAATGTGGTCGTAAACCAATAAATATCAGAAGCAAAATAAACTTCTGATTAGAGGCTTGGTCATACCAGAAACGTGTTTCCTACGACACCCTTAAGATGATATTTGACTGGATATCTTCGTCACTATCGTCTGCTAAGACCAAAGTCTGTATCATAGTGACGCGTTTTTAGCTGTCTGGTTTTAAAAGGGTCACTGTTATACCTCTTCCATCTGTTTTCAAACCCAGAAATTATATTAGAAGTGGCTCCGAAGCGTGAAATAGTCCTAATTATGGTTTTGTCTGGCACGTTTCGAGTGCTCTGCCTACCCCATTTGGGAACATAGGCGTGATTGTATGTACCTATGTATCGTCTGCTGAGACCAAAGTCAGTATAGCGCTTGAGTGCTGACAGCAACGCGTTTTTGGCTAGTTTTAAAGCTATTGACATACTATTGTGTGATTTCTAAAGATACTTGACGCTTTTCAGAGGCTCCATGGCACCCGTCGCAGGCGCAAGCGACGCTGCGTCGGCTGAGCGTGGCCTACGGCCGCGTGAGCGACGCCATGTTGCGGCTGAACGCGGGCAATGGCCTCTTCCTTCTCGTGATGGTTATTTCCGTGTTCTTGCGGATGGTCGTCACCCCGTACTACATGCTGCTGGGACTTGGTTTGCACTTATACATATTTCTATCCCTAATCTCTGTCATATCCAAACGCTCACTGACACTTGACAATTTGTTGGATTGCCAGAGCATACAAAACGCTACAAAAACAGTTTTGAGGTTATAGCGACAAAGACGTCGCACATAGAGATCGCCGCTGATCGGCAAAATTCGAAATTCTTCGGCTGACTTCGAAAGTTGCCACGTCTCGAGGACTTCAATTGTTTTTGACTTGATTTGATGCTTCTTTTAAATAAGATATTGATTTATTTATTGTTGTTCCAAAAACTGAAGCATCATTTAATGATTTTCATTGTTTCTTAGTCTATTATTCTTCCTGTCTTTAGTCGACTCTGGGAAAGGGTTAGTGTATTGTGGGCGATGGGCTAGCAACCTGTCACTGCAATATCACATTTGACCATCTGGTTACCCTGAAATTGCTAAACGTGGCACTGGATTTTTGAATTCATGTGCTCTGCCTACCCCTATTGGGAAAACAGGTGTGAAAATATGTATGTGTGTATTTCTGGTGCTAAATCTATGAACTGTTGTTATAAACTGTATTTGGTAACTTCCGAGTTTATTTAATCTAGTAAGTGACTATCTAATATAAGTAAATCGCTTCAGGATCATCGTTATCAACAAAAAAATAATCCCTAATACCTATAAGCCTCCTTCAAAGAACACCTCTTCCAAAAAACACTTTGACTACGCCATCAATCCATCTTGTGAGGGTTTCGACAAAAACAGAACTGGCTTTTCAATAGATGTATAATCCGTAGTTGAAGGAGAGGACGTCGGCGTGTCTGTGGTGACGCTGCAGCTGAACTGGTGCGTGTTCCACGTCGCCAGCTTGCTGGCCATTGTGGAGCCCTGCCACAGGACCCATGATGAGGTAATTTAGATCAACTGGAGGTCAATTTGCTTCTTTAAAAACGATTCCGAAACCTACAGAGGCCACCGGTACAACCACAAAACACCGCCACCGGCATATTTCCAGTAGTTTACATTCATTTTATATGGACTCGCCGCACACGGTTGACGCCGGTGGCCGCCACACGCTACAATCGTCGCAGCTCGCTGTTTAAACTAAACAAGTGGCTGTCGCGCGCTTCGACTTCTTTTGTAGCTGCGTCTAGCTTCTAGTGGCGGTGTTTGTGGCTGTAGCTGGTGGCCCGTGGCATCTTAGACCGTAGTGTTAAGAGCATCACCTAAGAGTACCTACGAAGTTGTTGCATTCCTTGGCATCTTCAAACCGTTTTCACGACTTTTTTGCTATGACCAGAGAGAACACACCGGGCACTTGCTGAGCCAGCTGACCGTGTCCCTGGCGCCCGAGAGCGAGCGGCTCTCGTGGGAGCTGGACCAGTTCGCGAAGCAGGTCTCTCTGGACAACGCCTCGTTCACGCCGCTGGGCGCCTTCACGCTGTCCCGGCCGCTAGTGGCGACGGTATCCTACACGCTTATGTTACCCTAGTACCTGACAGTTTATTTACTGCTCTCGGCGCTTAACGTGGCAAGATTTTAAGTAGTGGGGGTAAGTTTGCGCATCGTTTTTCCATGGAAAACCGCCATACTTAAAATCTTGCCAAGTTACATTTCTCCGAGTAGGCCTCCCTGGACAACGCCTCGTTCAACCCGCTGGGCACTTTCACGCTGTCCCGGCCGCTGGTGGCGACGGTATCCTACACCCTTATGTTACCCTAGTACCTAACCGTTTCAATGCACAAACTTGCCCCTACTACCTACTTAAATCTTGCTAAACTACATTTCGAGCACTGTAAAAGACTGCTGGTCCAATAACTCAATGCAGCTCATATTAAAATAGACGTTCCACCTACTACCCTCATTACTGACGAGTCAAATTATTGCTGTTGCAGATTCTCAGCGGCGTCATATCATACTTGATCATGGTAATAGAGTTCCAGAAGATTTCAAACCTGTTCGAAACAGATGAGCATCCAAGCACTGTTGCTAATTAAATTGTCTCCAATTATAAGTTCTAGTTACTATACTTACCCACAGTAACAGCATTGCCTTAAATCTGGGTTTTAAGATAACTAAATCGAGATTTAAGACTATGTCATCAGTGGCCTCTATAGATACTGATTGTGATTTCACTGTTTCTTGCTCTCAAATTTACCTACCATGATGTGAAAGGGTTTGTTTTCCAAAATTTTGTAGCATTCATTCACTACTTTATATATTTTAATTTTAAGTACTGCTTTTGTTTTAACTACTGAGATTGTGTTGTTTAAATGTAAGGAATGATGACGTGTCCAGCTAAGTCCAACTTTGTATATACTGAGACATAAGCCAATTTGTATTATATTATTTGAAAATAAAAATGCTTAAAAATACACATCTACTTATTACTTAATATCTTGTCAAAACTTAACATTTTTAACTAATTTAATATCTCAAATACGTGAACAAATCGACACCTCCAACGCAAAAGGTCGTAACGCTAAATTCGTGATTTTTCAGGAGAGCATTTTTAAAATTATTTTGTGTATT